>KV417268.1:788801-884355 GCA_001630345.1 Calocera viscosa TUFC12733 | reverse complement strand
TCACCTCGTTCTCTCTCGACTCTACTACCGATCTGTCGACAATCTCGTCTCATCTCGGACCACTATCGCGGACAGTCTTGTGTCTAGTATTGTGTGCCCTGATACCTTGGTCCGACCTACTTTTGGAAATAGCTCAAAAACCAAGAATGCTGGTGCCTATTCCTGTGGCAGGGGACCTATTTGGGGATGCCATAAGGTGTCCAGACACTATGCAGGACAATCCTGAAGGCAGATTTTGCGCACTGGCAATGGACCTATGGCTAACCCCTATGGCCACCCACTCATAAAGTGCTATAGGATATGGCATGACTTTACGGGTGCCGATTGGGACCCTTGGACCACGAAACCGTCCATTTTCGGGCTAACTCTAACCCTGACCATGCACCGTTTGGCCCTAGATGTTCTGGGGTTAGGGTGCTTGGGGCAGGTCCACAGGGTAGGGTTAGGTTTTTGCTTAGGGTTAGCCAGGCCAGGGTTGGGCAAGGTGGGGTCACCACAACCCTTGCAGTGGTTAGGGTTCCTGTCAGGAATCAGCAGCAAAGCTCATCTGGTTCAGTGTCGGGGACGTACATCGGCACGGTTCAGGCATCGGTTTGGAAGGGTGAAGGGGACCTCTAAACTTTGGTTGTGCTTCTCACAGACGGTGTGGAACGTAAAACCTATGCGGTGCTTGGGAAAGAAGGAGTACTGGGGAAGGTGCTAGGCATGAACGTCCTGTGGGAAGCGTGTTCTACTTCATTCGCTTCCATTGAATATATGAGTACAAGGAATACAACTAGTGCTGGTACAACCGATAGAATGGAGAAACGGAAGACGTCTGTACCATGGACTGGGACGTCGAATAGCTCACTGCGCTGGTTCCTCTTGAGCGATGAGCGCTTGAAATCGTGCTCTGAATACTCTTCGTAGGTCGCCCCAAGCTGCGCGTTCAAGCTTCACTAGTCGGAAAGCCCAGTTCCGCAACATCAGGAACTTGAGTCGCTGTTGCTGAAGATAGGCCCGGACCGTGTTTTGTTCACGCTCTTCATCTTCTTGGGTCACTTCTAGTATGGCTGTCTCGGCACGAAGAAGGATGTAACCGGCGAGAGTACGAATGAGCTTGTACACTTTGTGTATCGCTCTGAACATGTTTGAGTATGTCGACGGGAGGAGAAGAGCGACGGTACGTACCGACCCAATCCAATTAGCACAAAGAGGATTATCAGGGCAGTGGAGGTCGGGCTCGTGTCTCGCCGACCGCGACGAAAGATGTTTCGGAGGCCCAGTTGGACCGGAAGAAGGAGAGAGAAGGATAACAGGAGGTTAATGAAAGAGAGAATGCCAACGGTCGCGGTGCCGATGACTAGCTTTTGAACAATACCGGCGAGAAGACCGGAAACAGGTATGGTTGGAGGCGACTCCTTGACAAGGCGGAACGTTTGCTTGAAACCGGTCGCGGGGCCAGTGATGGGTATTTGCTTTGTGGTGGGTGCGAAGCCAAAGAAGGAGGTAACGAATGTACACGCTTCGCCAGATATGAAAGTTCGCAACGCCGATTCGAGAACATCTTGTATGGCTCCCGCCGGAGTATAGATAAAGAGTTGAGCTGTGAAATCATCCTCGTCTACCTCCTCTTCGTCAAGGAGTGCTGCCAGCAGATGGGTCGCCTTCGAGGGTGGAGGGGAGGTCGAAGGCGAGAGAAGGGACGGCGGTAAGAAATAGGACATCACGGTCCCTGTAATGAACGTGATGACGGCAAAGAGCGCAATAGTGGCCAGAAAGAGCACGACTGAATTCTGATCAGCCCTCAAACTGGGTGAGAGGGGTGCAAGAACGCACGGGGGTTCGTCGCCAGTCCAGCTACGCGCGTGCGAGCAAAATGATAGCGATAACCACATTGAGCACAGGCGAGGTACGACGTCCGGTTACGAGAGGCTCTTCGCCAGTCGTTGAGGCATTTGACATGGACATACTATAGAGGTTCAGGTACGGTTGCACAGATTGAGGCAAAGCGGCGCACCGAGACGGATCCTTTGCATAGACACGGCCGTATGAGCTTGCCCATATCCGGTTCCTCATCGACCCCACCGAAGCAGATGCGACACATGCTCTCATCGTCTGGATTCGGAGGTGGAGACGGCGTACGAGGGACCAAGAGGGAGTCCTCGACCGCTCTCTCATCCTCGTGATCTGATGGTGATTGAGGATCACGAGGAGGAGGCGGAAGGTGAGGCTGATGCTCGTCGAAGTCCATTGTCCAAGTCTGCCAGCAGGGAGTCGAAGTAGAATGAAAGAAGGAGTGTTACAGGCTTAGTATGGCAACGGGGAATATTGGTGCGAAACGGCGTCCGCTCAGTCATGCTCGTTGGACATTCATGCCGCACGACGTGTCCAGGGGCCGCTCGGCCGGGGTAACACCCTCGGTGGCGATGACGCTTGGACGCGGACCCTGACCTCAAACTTCTCGCCACCCGACAACACCGTGTCGCACTCGAAAGCGCGTTATTGTCTACACTTCATCCAACTCTCCAGCGGCACCCCATCCTAACACAGCTGCTGATTATCTGCACCTCCTGGATAGGCTGGTTTCTCTGAGTGTGCTTTGGCGTCTGGTGGCAGATCATGTCGGCGACTCCCAACGCGTCGTCGTCTCCTCCCGAGAGCACGTCTCCGGCCGTCTCTGCACCTCCGGTACCGGTTCAACAACCTGCCATCACGCCCGACCAGCAGCATCAATTCGTCTTACAATACCTACGATCTAAGGGCTTTAAAAATGCGGAACAAGCGCTCCAGTCGGACTACTCGCTTACCCACATGGTAGAGAACAACAAGCCGGACGTCTCTACCTCTGCCGAATCGTTACCTGGATTGAAGTACATTGCTGGAGTGGATGTACAGAGTGCTCTCATGCTCGATCCTGCGGCTCGCCACGATGGATTCAAAGAGCTGGAGGCATGGGTGGATGGCTCGTTGGATATCTACCGCGTGCGTGTGCCATGTGCTCCACACTTGAGCAATGCTAATGTCCAATCAGCCTGAATTCACGCCGCTACTCTTTCCTGTCTTTGTGCACTTCTATCTCGATCTGATACAGTTAGGCCTGAAGGAAGCAGGTGCGTCAAATGCCGGTGCTTTGGGAACCTACACTAACAAATCTCAGCGGTTCGCTTCTACGAGGCCTATTCCCCTCGGCTGATGCCCGCACACTCGGCTATCCTCCACCACCTTTCCACGCTCCTCCTGCCTATTCATATGACAACCGACGAGGAGGCTGCGCGCTTTCGCAAAGAACCATACCGATTACGAATGAGCAAAAGTGGCTTCGCATTGTTTGTCGGCTGGTTGACAGATGGCATGGGAGGTACGGGTGGAGGTGTGGGAGACAGCTTTGGGGGAGAGAAGGGAAGACGAGGGAGAGATGCAGTATTACGAGTGGTAAACGCGCATCTCAAGATCGATGGTGTGCCTTCCCGTTCTCCGCGCAAGTATTTCGGCTGACCCGTACCAGTGGCCGCCACAACGTCAGCTCTGCTTTCACAAGGTAATCTTGAAGAGACCACCGGGCTGGTGTCGTCGCTAGTCGGTGGAGGCTCTCCCGCCACGAAGGGAAAGACGTCCACACAAGTTGATCCACCGTCATTTAATGCCGCCCAGTCTCCCCTGAAACTTGGAAAGCCACCAGTCGACCCCGCATTGCGCGAAGAAGCTGATCGCCTGATAAAAGAGACCGTGGAGGAGGATGGCACGTCAATGGATATTGACCGACCGAAGGACAAGCAGGATGGGGACCTTCCGGGAGTAGCTCCCGAGGACATGCCACCCTTACCCCCTTCCTTCCGTGAAGTCGATGTTCGACGCGAGGTCGCCAGAGTTGCCGACGAGCGGAAACGGATCAGGCTGGATCCTACACTTTTGCAAAGCTCTGCAACGGCAGAAGTTGCGCCTGGCCGACGAAAGGCTGTGGCATTGCCAAGTGTCTGCATGTATACGCTCCACGACGTTCCAGATGGGTAAACCCGAATCGCTTCAGATCGTGGGCACCATTGATGCTTGCGCAGAAATATACCTTGCGCGACCTTCTCTCAAGACTCATCTCTTCTGGCTGCTGGGTTCGAGCAAAGCTACATCCGCTTATGGAATCTGAAAGGCGAAAAAATGCGTGGTCTGCGGAGCGACTTCGATGTTAACAATGTCAGAGAGGGTATGAGTTTCAAAGTTCGTACTCGATATCACCTACTCATACATGCGCAGCGCGTGACCTACGGAGAATTCGGGACAAGTCTGGCTCAACAACTCGGAAACTTATCGGCCACTCCGCACCCGTCTACTCTGTTGCCTTCGACCCCTTGGCTGGTTCGGCCGGTCCACCACACTGGCTATTATCATCATCCGCAGATGCAACCATCCGCCTATGGTCTCTTGACACGTTGGCCAATGTCGTCGCATACCGTGGCCATGAAAGCCCGGTGTGGGATGTCCAGTGGGGTCCCCTGGGAACATATTTTGCGAGTGGAAGCCGTGACAGGACAGCTCGACTATGGTGCACTGATCGTGTGGCACCCCTTCGAGTCTTTGCCGGACATTTGAGTGACGTCGATGTCAGCATCCAGTCAGTTTCTAGATGGCAATTGCTGATTTGAAAGTAGGTTGTACGATTCCATCCGAACTCGTTGTATCTGGCGACAGGGTCGAGCGACTGGACTGCAAGGCTTTGGGATGTCCAGCGTGGTGCCTGCGTGCGCGTTTTCGTAGGGCATCAGGGTGGCATCACTGCGTTGGCGTTCAGCCCGGACGGTCGCTACCTCGCCAGCGGGGGGGACGATCTCTCAATCAACCTATGGGACCTGATCTCTGGTCGTCGCATAAAGAAGATGATGGGGCATAATGCTGCGATCCATTCGCTCTCTTTCAGCGCTGAATCAAACGTCCTGGTCAGTGGTGGGGCTGATTGGACTGTACGATGCTGGGATGTGAAATCTGCTGGTGGAAATGTTGCGAGTTTGGGTGAGGATGTGACGGAGAAGAATGAAACGTAAGTACGGGCGCATACTCGGTCGACTGCTGCTCATCTCTCATAGATCGGACCTTCTCGCGACATTCCCCACAAAACGAACTCCCGTTGTGGATGTGCAGTTCACGCCTCGGAATATGGTCCTGTCGACGGGCCCGATACAACCCGCCAATGCCAACCAAGCTTGGCCATCCTTCCTTTCCTAGGCTGCTTTGGCTTCAATGTGAATGTACTCATAAGTTGTATCGCTATAATACAGGGTCATCATGGATGTCGTATCTGAATAGGATATGTGCAAACGAAATGGATAGTGAGAGTTTTGTTGGTCATACTTTGAGAGTATGTCCTCAGAGGGATGCATAGCTAACCCCGAGAACTGCCAACACTGCAGCATATGCCAATGCACGACACACGGCGACTGTGGATGTCGCACTGCTCTTGGTTGGACTTGAAGATGGCGCAGCCGTTACTGTTACGAAATCCGTTATGGTGACCTGTTTGGTCACTGTGACGGTGGTTCCAGGTACGGACGTTGGTGCTGTGCTTGAAGCGGATAAGGCTGTGGTGGGGTGACTGCCATTGTTTGCTAGAGAGCGCTTAGTGGCGTCTGGAACATCATACTCGCATCACTAACCATTCGACCCGTCCGTCCCAGTAAGCTGGAAGCCTTGAAAATAAAGCCAACCATAACCTCCTGAGCCATTATTCGCTTCGGGATCGTAAACGTTCGCGATGGTAATGTTATGAATGGCGAAGCTCAGATCGGTCCATGCCGCAATGATGCCAGGCTGTGGAACATAGTTGCCGGCCGTTGTATCGGTATAGTCGACCAGAAACCCACTGGTGCTGTTAAGTGGACAGTCGAAACAGACCTGGGCGTTACCGCCACTACCGCTTTTCGAGCCGTACCATGCGATTCCAGTAGCCGGTACTGCAGAGGAATGATTGAGCATCAACGTGTCTATTCACAAATGCCTACTTACCCGCAAAGGTATACACAATCTGGGAGTCACCGAACGCATAGGTAAGGTTTCCATAATAGTTGGTGCTATTCCAAGCGCCGGCCGGCAAGTAGCTGATGGAGGGATCCGAAGCAAGAACGCTCAGGGTGTTTGACGCCGACATGGTGTCTTGAACTCGGCGGGTAAATTATGTGCGCCTTCCTTGGATGGTTTCACAAAGCATTAGGCATTTAAATACATGGGAGTTGTCTACTAGACGCTCAGCTCCGCATCACGATATCCCCCAGTGGAGGGCGGGTTTGGCAGCAGGTGATGTGATTTCCCACAGCTGCTGCATAGGTCTCTGGGCGGTGTCCACAGGGCACAAGGCGTGGAGAAGAAGCTGATGAGAGAGTGTGTCATGAGGCGCACTATCATCCCTTAACCCAAGTGCTGATTGATCCGTTCAACCCTGTGCAGTTCCCTTGTCAACCGGCGGACCGCCGACGCGGTGCCTGCCCTGGAGAACCAACATGAACACAGCAATTCCGACAATAGGCGCTGTGTTTTGCACAGCCCTCAACGAGTTCATGACAATGCACCAGGTGGAACTCTAAAGGCAATCAATACCTCAGACGATGTATTGAGATGGGGTTCATCAGAAATACCAATTCATGTCAACATCGCTGGGCCTGCTACAGGCAGGCGATTATGTACATATTAGTAGTATATCGTTACAATGTTACTCATGAGGCGAGCGTTTAGGCATCGCACAGGTCCGCGCAACCATCATTTCCTGACACAACACAAAACTCTTCACTGATCTAGACCCTCTTGGCGGAACCGGTAGGAACGATCGTGAACGCATCGCTGCGCCATTCCTTGCGAGAGCGGGCGGCACTTGCGCGCTCATCCACTTTTCCAATCCAGCCTCCCTCATGGCCGACGTTGGGGAGAAGCATGGAATCCTTGGTGGTGTCGATCTTGAACTCGCCCGTCTTCTCCTTGACGCTCTGTGCCTCCTCCTTCTTGCGCTGGAAGGCCTGTTTGAGCACATCGGTGCGCGATGCGCCATCCTGAGCCTTAGCCTCGTCCATGCGGTCGCGAACACCGACAAGTTGTCCGTCGACGTACTCGAGGCCCGTGCGGATGGCATCCTGCATGGCCTTGGCAATCTGCTTCTTGATAAGACCGGTAGCCAGGGGCTTGAGGATCTTGTACAGAGTGTCGTGCTTGGAGTCACGAATGGAGAAGTTGAGGGTGTCGATCTTGATATGGACGTCCTTGACGACAAAGACAGACGATCTGTCCTTGCCAGCCGAGGCGACGTGCACCGTTCCGCTGATGCCCGCGCCGCCGATGAGAACATCAGCAACACCAGAATCTTGGAGCTTGGGGAAGCCCTGCTTCTTCTTAAAGTAGAACGCAACGTCACGGAGGTCGGCCTGGATGTGACCGAACGAGCCACGGAAGGAGTGATGGTGATCATCGGAGACGGTGGAGTACGGTGAGAACTTGACCCAGTTATGCGCCTCGAGCTCGATGAAGTTGGGAAGGAGGTTACGACCTTGCAGGGTGAGGTTCTCGATGACAAGATCCACTTGATCATCGGTGTACTCAATGCGCGGGATAGGAACGTATCCAACCTGGTCGAGGATAGAGGGAAGGATGACACGGCGGATATCGCCCCAGAGATGGCTCTTAAATGCGAGCTGACCACTCTCGTCGAACAAGAGATCGTTGGTTAGACGAGCCCAATCGTCACCGAAACGCTTGTTCAGCGGGTCGTCACCCATAGCCAAGAAGAATTCCTGGACAGAGTCGAAGAGACGATCCTTGTGCGGGGCGTACTTCTGGTCGAAGAATTGCTTGCCATCGTCGCGGATGCGGCGGGCATCCTCGTCGTACTCAGGAGCGAGGACGTAACCAGGCTCGAGGAGAGTGCGGCGCACAAAGCCGTCAAGGCGGCTGAAGTAGTGACGGAGACCTTCATCTTGCTGGGCGTCGTTGTAGAGATCATTGATAGAATCCATGATGGGCTGCATGGAGCGGTTGTCGGCGAAACGCTCAAGGAGAGTTCGGAACTCGGACCACGCGAGCTGGAGCGAAGGGTCGTCGGTCATGGCATTGGCAGATTGAGCACCGGTCCCGGCGACCGACTTGGCATGACCATGGTAGGTCTGGTGCAGACGTTCAGTTGGAGTATCTCGACTGCTCACGGGAGAGCCTTACCTCAAGGAAGTTCAGGAACCAGTTCATGGCCTCCTGGTAGTCACCATGCTTCTGGTTCTCGACGACGACCTTCTTCAGCCTCCAGATGAACTGATCACGGCGCTCCTCGGGGAACTGCTCTTTGAGGTGAGCCTTGATAGCTTCATGGTGATCGCGGGCCTGATCTTGGTACTCGTCGGGGACTCGGTCTCTGAGACTGGCCTTGAAATCGCCAAACTTCTGCTTCAGCGTGCGCTTTCCAGCATCGGCTTGGGCATCGGTGTCGTCATCGGGCTGTGACTCAACTGCACCCTGCACATCGCGAACGTGGGGCTCAGCAGTTTCGCGCGCGGCGTTTACGCCAGCACCAGCCCACTGATCACGGCTGGTGACATCGTCGACTGGAGCACGTTCCTGGGCCTCTTGGGCGATGTCGCCAGCCTGACGCTCTTGACCGTTCGCATCACGGTAGGTGGCAGCATTCATGGGCTCTTTCGGGTGCGCCTGAACGGTGCGACCACCCGGAAGGGTCGCTTGCAGAACGGGGGTCTCGTTGGTGCCGTGGATCTTGCCGTCGGCACCCTGCCACTGGTCGGAAGGAGCAGCATCGTCAACACGCGCCATGCGCTCCGGGTCGGGGCGAGCGGTCTCGGCAACCTTTGCGGCACCGGTGGCGAACATATCGCGACCAATGAGTCCGACATCGTTCAGCAACTTGCGGGCCTCGGCGTTGGTGAGGAACAAAGTGAAGAGGGTACGGAGGTGGACCGCCGCTGGAGGGTACGTCAGCGGTCGTAGCATGAACTTACAATGTCGACAAACCTTGTTGGGCATCCGCCTTTGCCTGCTCTTGGCTGACAGGAACAGCATCACCGGCGCTGTCGACGACCTTGCCGCGCTTGGGGTCGACGTAGGTCGTGTGCCAGACAAAGTTCTGGAAGAGCTCGTCGGCGTTCTTCTCCATCACGATGGTGCGGGCTGTCTCAATGATATCACGGGTATCATCTATGAGCTTGCGACCCTCTGACGAGAGCTGGGACATGTCGACGGGAGAGTGAGACTCGACGTAAGTCAACGTTTCGTCGATCTGGGCGTTGGTGGGCATGCGGCCATTGCGGAAGGCCTCGACGACGCCGTAAAGTCTGAGCTTGCGGTCGACGTCGGCCTGCATGCTTCCCGGGTGAACGGGGTCGGTGACGGCACCCGGCTGCGGGTGGTCCGAGATATCCTTGGGGGCTACGGGAAGAGACATGTTTGGTTCGTTATTTCTTGGTTTTGAAGTTGAGTTAGTCGTTGCTTTTCGGTCGTAAGAGAGGAGAAGAGATGTGCGAGGGCGTTGTGGTCCACAGTTGGACGTTTATATATGACAGCCTACTCCAAACCATACGCGTGCCCATTTTGCGCCGATGGAGAGGAGCTGATGAGGAGGATGAGAGGCTGCCGTACGTCACACGATGGGCGCTATGACGATATGGCGCTAAAGTGTGGTAGCACCGCCACTAGGGTACTCCCTGATCTTCCCACCTTCTTCGCAGCCTATCAGGCTGGGCCCTGAACCGGTTTCACTTGGCCCCAGCCTGCAATGTGTAATGCGCCACGTAAGGGTATCAAGGGCATCCATTGGACGAGAGCGTGTCAATCCGCGTAGGCCTCTTGTTCTTGTAATTTCCATCGGACGTTATCATATGCGTTGCTTGAATAAAAGTGTGGAGAGAAACGACTCTGCATGACATCACGCTCTCCAGCCGGCGGCATGTGAAACGCCTATAATTGCCATTTCAGGCATGCGGAGCCAAAAGTTCCTCTTGCGCGTGCCCGCCAACTCGTGTTCACTGGTTCACTACTACTTCCCGTTCACTATCGCGGGCGACTATTGGCCAATCTAGAACGGCAATCGAAGACCCAGCATCAGTGGCAGCGCGATGACTCGTGTTACGATAGAGAATCTCCCAAATGAGCTACTCGTTCACATCCTAGGAACCGACTTTCTCAACGTCCGGGATATCTTACGATGCTCACGAATAAACTCTCGGTTTCATAGCATCGTTTCTTCCACTGTCGAGATCCAGTATCGCCTTCTCTTACTTCAGTCTACCTTGGTCAACAACGATGCTATCTCCTCTGAACTCCTGCCACTCTCGCAGAGGTTTAAGATGCTCCGCGCGCATAGGGCCGCGATAGACCGGCTTGATCCTACACGATGTCTGCAAATACCGGTTGGAATTCCTGTCGGTTACGTTCCTGGTCCAACCTATGAGCTCGTGGATGGCATCTATGCGCGAGGAATTCATAACTGGTATGACTCGTTCTTCACACGTGCAATCACTTTTGTGATACTGCCGAGCGTTGTGTTGAATATTGAGGAGGCGGAGGGCTGGACGGTCGATCTGGGCATGACGATCCACGACTTTGCGATTGAACCTCTAATGGATCTGCTCGTGGTGGTAGAGGCTCTACCTCAGTATGTAAAACCATATCTCGTCATGTTCTCGCTGCTGACGTGATACGTTGAGACACCTCCCCGCTCCCCCGGTCTTCCCGATTCACTTCATGACGATGCGGGAAGGCAGACCACACCCAGATGCTCGATTAGAATCCGTCGAATTCACTGTTCCAGGTACCGCTCATATGGTCGAACATGGAGAATACCTGTTCATCATCAATGTATGCGGCGACCTGGTTGGAGTTCTCTTTCGACCTCGCGTCCTTGGCATTGCGCATCATCTCGCCATCTGGAACTGGAGAACAGGTCAACACATCTGGGTGAGTCCGGTTGACTCTCCTTCTGTCAATGGACACTGAGCTCCTCATAAATAGACCTATAACGCCCCACCCCCAATGTGCATAGACTCGTTCGCCTTTCTGGACATACGCCATATTCTGCTGGCAGCATCCCACGAGCCTTTGTCCGAGTTCACTTTCGACGTCGTGCGGATAGACGAGGAGCCCTTCGTTGAATTCTGCTTTCACCCACCCGAACTTTCTATGGGGCTCAACATTCCGACTCCTATCCTTCGGTCATCACCTTGTCGGGTCCCGCCCACCGGACGGTTGATAGCCAAACCAGTTCTGCCTCCCCCGCCATTCTACTCCGATCCAGCACCAGAATGCCGGATTTTCAGCCTTTCCCTGCTATTCGAATACGGACAATGGCTGCAAATGCGTGCTTTTCGAGTGCAAGGTAGGCGACGATACACACTATTCGCACCGGCCTCATTGTTTTTGAACCCGGCGCCTGGCCTTATCCCGAGCACCGTCTCAGCAACCCACATTCCCTGGTCGTGGTGGGCACCACGAACGAGATGGCTCGAATGCTCCACGGATCCGACTAACACCCATGTCTGTTATACTTTCGGAACACGGCACGTGCGCTGGGCGGCGCCGACAAGAGGCGCAGAGGCGCAATCGTCTCCATTTGGTCCATCGCCAACACCATCATTACCGCCCTCACGTTGTGTGCAATTGCTTACGTTTCCACCGCCCTCGTTACCTGTACCACCGTCAGAATACGTCGCCCTGGCGCCGCCAATCACTTCCTTTCAACCAATGCCGGTTTTCGCGGAGCAAGTTGATTCCGAATTGCCTTACACGGTACAGACTGCAGGGGACATAGAGGTGGGCTTAGAAGAGTGCGAAGGCCTCTGCGTGGATGGATTTGAGAGGATTATCGGACTTGAGGCGCGCGACGAAGGTGACGAGGAGGCGTTGACCTTGACGGTGTGCGTCTTTTAATGGGCTGCGAAGAGCGACTGGGTACGCCAGAATGGGAAATTGCCGAGTCAGTTCGGGCTCGGGCTCTAATCCATCTTTGATGGCGGCAGTGTGCCAGCTTCTCGGATGGTTAAGTTACAAAGCAATTATCAGAATGTATCCTGTACTTGACTGATTGTGGCCCGGGAAAGGGATTCTGTCATGACGACGACGAGCCGGTGGGGGCGGGTCCGATGGCACCGGAGGTGCCTGGGTTGAAAGCGCGTCGTCCGCGCGCGGCTCGTCGCCCTATTTGCTGCCTGCTTTTCCACCTCCCCGGTGGGTTGACCGTAGAGCTCACCACTTTCACTCCTTTGCTCGACATCATATCTGCAGCTTGGTCACCGTCCCAACCGCCGTCGCTCTTTGACAATGCCTCCTCAAGCAGTGGTCTCCAGTACTTCCGCCCCAGAGGCGCCGAGCGCCACCTCGACCCTACCGCAATCGTCTGCTTTCCAGAGCGGAATCGTGACCAGCGCGACTTCTACAGCAGTGCATGTTTCTTCAACGCTTGTCTCCGTGAATGTCGCCACCACCTCAATGTCGTCGCCTACAGGAACAGCGTCTGTTTGGAAGGTTACCAGCACCATCATGGTCGGGAACAGTGGTGAGCAAGGGTTTAGCGCCGTGGACCGGCCAAGATCTGACGAATTAACAGCAACCGTGGTCGTCATCGAGGAACCAGCAGGTTCTCTATTTAGCCTGTCAGGAGACCCTACAGCAATACGGAACACTTCAATACCGTCCGGCTCCGTGTTCACGTCGCTTCCCAGTTCGACTCCCGGAGCGACCTCTGAATCGCCGAGCGGTTCGCAGCTCTCCAGTTGGAGAGCGTTCCTCGTCGCCTTCTTCGCAATTGTGTTCTTCTTTCTCTTCCTCCGATTGGGCGTCTACCTACTCGGTCGAAGGGCGGGCCAGTCGGCGGTAATTGGTTCCTGGCCGCGCTGGTTGCAAGTTTTGTGTTGCTACAGACCACGAGAAGATGAGGAGGATGACAGTCTTGCGTCGTCGACAGACATGAGGCAGTCTTACATAGAAGGGGGCGCAGAGTATTCTGAAGGTGCGTACTTTGGAACGTGCTCCTTGAAGCCATCACTGATCCGCGTTCGCAGCTTCTAGAGCTCAGGCGCTTGCGCTTGTCCGAGAGGCTTCCGCTAACTGGAGGAATCGTTTCCGGCCCCAACGCAGCGGATCTCCTTCCGAAGATGACCCAGTTCCACCGTACCCTGGTCCGCCTTTGACACCGCTAGAGAACCCGTTCGCCGATCCATCTACAGCTGAGCCGGCGGAGAGTAGTGAAGGGACAGTAGACAGCAAAGAGGAGGCTGAGAGGCTGCCCACGAGCGGGTACACGCGCTCACAATGATTCATGTTATCATCTGCATCTGCTTGGGACTCTGTAGCGGAAAGCCATTCCTTTGTTGTCTGTAACCGGTCACTGTATAATACTATAAAGCGCAACCAGGTTAATTGAGCGCAAGACCGCGATCGAGACGCGTGTGTCCGGAACAGCTTGTGAATGTGGGCTGTGAAGGATGGAGTCATTGACGCGTGCGGGTGCGATCACTGGCACAGTGCACCCTCCTGCTCCCACCCCCGCAACTATTAAGCCGATCCCAATAGCTCGCTCCAAATGTCCTCGACATCATATTCATGGACGCGTTACCGGTAAAGACTAAGCGGAGGCGAGGCTCGAATAGCCACGACGATGCTCCCTCTGATCTTCCAAGTCCCAGGGAGAAGTTGCGGTAAGCTATTCAGGAGAACTTGGCCGACATACATAATGCCAACGCAACGTTAGATTCGCAGCTCAGAAAATGGTGGAACCGTGGACCAGGGAGAGGCTTCGAAGAATGGTTAAAGGAGAAGGAGTGGATGGTCCACCTGATGTGAGGTATGTTATACGCAGTGTCATGAGACTCATTCAACTGCTCACTCATGGATAGCGCGACATATATCGCCATCGACTGTGAGATGGTAGGCGTCGAGCCAACAGGGGCTTCATCATTGGCTCGAGTCAGCATTGTGGACTATGATGGTCAAGTCCTTTTGGATCAGTTTGTGAAACAGACCAGGAAGGTTGTGAATTACAGAACGAAATGGAGCGGCGTGCGCCCAAGAGACCTTGCAGACGGTGAACAATTCCACTTGGCACGTCTCCGTCATCCTGCTCACTCATATCCACAGCCCCATCGTTTGAAGAGGTCCAAGCCAAAGTAAGCCGCATCATGAAGAATCGCATTGTTATTGGGCATGCACTACAGAACGACTTCAGAGTGCGGCATACCACCCGCCTGGCTCTTCTGTGATTGACGCCCATTAGGTCCTGCATCTCTCTTATCCACGACATTACACTCGAGATACCCAACGTTATCAACCGTTGCAACAACTCGGTGTTGGAAAGAGTCTCAAGCTCATGATCAAGGACGTGCTTGGTATCGATATTCAAAGTCGCGAACATGACAGTGTCAGCGTCCAGTGACATCCCCTCATGTCAACCATCTAAATTCTGGTGCAGGTGGTCGATGCAAGAGCCAGCTTGGCATTATTTCGCCTTCATCAAGCCGACTGGGAGGAACATCTCTCTTCTTCCCATTTCGTCAAGTCTCCGAATCATGGCCTTCAAGAGATCGTTATTGATGGTCTCGCCGGTAGCAAGTCGCCGACTCTGCTGTTGGAAACCCCTACAATCGCCATATTCCCCAAAGGAACGGATGCTTCCTCCCCAGCTGAGAGTCACTGCGATGTTCCAAGTACGGTGCCATCGGAAAGCGTAATGGACCTTTCAAGACGGCTGTCCCAGGATGTGCTGACCGGGCTGCGCATACATATCATTCCCGCAAAGCTCACACCCCAAACACTGATAGAATTGAGCCGGGTCATCGAATCCCACGGTGCGACTTTGACCAGCCAGGCCACTGCGGCAGATGTCATTCTCACCGCTGTGGGAGCCAAGAAGAGACTTGAGCGGCACCTTGACATGGACGAAGCTGGAAAGAAATTGATCTTGCGCATCGACTGGCTGCAGGAAACCGTCGCTGCCGGACACCAGCTTCCTTACGAGAGATTCCTCGCTCTGCCAGACACCGCGACTGACCGGACTTGACGACCTAGACTGTTCATGTTCACCTCTTCGTGGGGGTGGCAATAGCTGGTTGTATGGTGCTTTTGTGACATGTCTCGCCAGCAGCAACCACGTCTATGACAAAGCCAGCACTTCCCGGAAGGTCCACCGCCCTAGCGACTTGTCAACACTTCACTTCCGCTTCATTTCGGAAGCTCCCAGCAACGCTCAAGCTATCGCCTTGGTGATAGATCGACCCGGAAAAATGCATCCATTCTTCAAACAAAACGGCGCGGTACCTCAGCTACTGTTCCAACGCGACGTCGCCGCAGCAGAACAAATGTTCGAGGGTAACGGTAGGATTGCAAAGCAACATGAATAGCCTTGTACAACTGAAGTTTATGTACAGTAGAGTAGCGTAACATTATTGGATTAAAGTGAAACGCGAAATTACGATGCCCAAACACCGGTGCAGAGGAACATCGTCAGCGGCCACACAATGTGCGTTTAAATGAAGCAGCGAGCATACGCGACAGGAGGCAGGGCGCATGGCCAATCCCCTGTAGCGATAAAGGCTTCCCACTGCTCCGCGTTGGAGCGATATAGATCAAGTGTTGCACGAGCATTTTCCGCCTAGAAAAAGGTGTCAGTGCTGCCCCGCATAACCTTTGTTAGGAGCCAACTACAGAGTCATGCACACGCATGGCGATACGCCTGCGCATGAAATGCCATACGAGAGTTGGAAGTCCCAGAACATTGTTGGGCTGTCCCAGAGCAGCACGAAAGGGTAGATACAGACCGACCTGAACGCATTCGCCGTTTCAGCATTGGAGAGAGGCTACTATGGGGTAGTAACTCACATCTCGAGTGTCTTTTGCAGGATGTCTGATGCCGAGGATGGAAAAGTCCCACCACAACGTGTAGCCGATGATGAACTTGTCACGCACGATTTCACCTATGGCGGCCTGCACCCGATCAAAAGGCATGGCGGATTCTGTCTGTCGCTTAGTGTTACACGGGAGGAAATTAGAAGAAGGCATACCGTTATACAGTAGCTCAGACGTAATTCCGGTGGTATAGGTCCTATCTGCAGGCAAGTCAGCTTCTTGCAGTCTTGAGAGGAAGGCGTCCTAACAGTTCGTAATCGGTGCGGTAGGTTGCACATAGCTGTCGAGCAGCTGAAGAGCGCTGTGTGAGAGGAGGTCGAAAACCCGGCGAAAACAGTCACCCTATTGCCACGAAAATCCACCACCGTAACACGAGCGAGCATGGGAACGGTTCCTCCTGGACCTGGAAGAGAGATTAACAGAGAGCCCTCCGATGGATAAGGTCTGCGTACCGACGCCGACGTGCTGACAGTTGAGAGCGATACAGTTCTCCCTTTACGTCCATGTCAGCAAAGACATGCCAGTGAAAGATTCCCGCCCACATACTCGTTTGGAATAGGTGCAGCGGCCATTATTTTTATGAGAGAACAGTCGGAGAGTGCTTAAGGCGAAGTCGTGAGGAGGGGTGAGATGCCATTGCAGAGAGCCCACAACGCCCTTCTTGTACGTTTCGCTGACCCCAGGTACGGCATGTCGTCCTCTTGAAATCCCGGATAACCTCGTGGAGAAGAAGATGCATGGCTGCTCGCCGCCGGGGTTGTGCCCGCAGCTCAGCACGAGAAATGAGGGGGGCAATATCGTCGCCTTGATCGACGACAGCGAGTTGGCACGTGTTGCGCGTCCCCCATCGACTGCTCGTCTCTCTCATGAGCCCGCACCAGGTGAAGCCGTCTAAGTCTATATGATGGCCATCGCTGTTGGGAAGGAAAATGGTCCTGCTGAGATGATCGGGGCGAGCCGTTAGCGCGCACTGAACATGGCACCGATGTTCCGTCGTACGATTCAACCGTATGTGACCCCGAGTGCATGATCCCAGAGCGAAGAGGCCGTCCAGTCTCGAACGATGAGTGCCATATCTCTGAAGTAAAGTCGGTGTCAATTGATAGTGTTGCGCGGAAGAGCCATCGTCAAGGACAGCAAGGTGATGACCCGTGCCGAGCGCGAGCCCGTCTTTGGCCCGCGTTCGGAGCCCTGAGCCCGGCCCCGGTAGCGCTTCCTTCATCGACCCTCAAGCTTGGTGGATCGACCATCAAATCTGAACGGACTTCCCCAGCAACCTGGTGAACATAGACCAGTCACAGTTCGCATCCTCGGGGAGAGAGGGCAGGCAATCTTCCCAAAGCGATCGCTAGACCGTCCCTGTCCTTCGGCCATCAGTTCATCACTCTCACCGCACCTCTGGTCCGATTGGTCGGAATCCGAACGACAACTTCGATCCTGACGGACTGTATCACTGCAGCAGCCCTGCATAGAGGAGGCCATCCGACGGTGCAGTTTGGTTCAGCGCGTCTGCCTGTACTGCGGCAGCAGAACCGCGTCGCTCTGATTCGCCTGACTTGCCTAAGCGTCGGTCGATCCTGAGCCCAGAGCCGAACGCATAGTAAGGTCCTCTCGTAGCGGCATCGGTCGAATAAGCGCCCGAGTTTGCTCAGCGGAGCCTAGAAGCGCTCGGCATGGATAAGCAACTCCGTCCAGTCCACAAAGGACCGGATGTTTCCGTCTTTGAAGTTGCATGACAGGAACAAGGGTGGCTGTTGGAATTCGGCTCCCCAACATGGGGTTGATTGCGCCCGATCGGAAGTTTGGGAAGCATATGCGAACACTCCGAAGCCGAGAAGTCATCTACATACAACCTTTTCTCCATCTTTAACGAACTTTAGAGCCAGGCGGCGAAACTTCGGCCGACGAAGTTGTCGCGTGCGTTCAGAACAAAATTCTAACACGTTTCTCGAGGAATTCGGAGACGACATCGTTCGTTGGTCCTCTTACGACGCGTGTTCTTCTGGGGTGCGTCTAAGCACCAGGGAATTGGAATGGACCTCATTTTGCAGCCGAATTGGCCATAATCACCTCTCGTGGATGGGGTGATTGCTGTGCTTCCAGGGGAAGCGACACGATGCCAGGAGTCTTTGACGGGATGACACGGTGTGTCCTCAATCCTCAGCCGATGCAGTCTCTGCACCTGAGCCCTGGGACATTCACGCCTTTCCCACAAAATCAAGATTAGCGTGCAATTGCGGGGGAAGCACCACCTATAGAGATCAAGTACTCAACTGCTCGTCGTCGTTTAATGGTACTTTGGACTAGCTCGTGAGCGCACCTCCGAGATCGAGCAATGTACTCTTCCTCGAGTTCTCTTCAACAGCATTGTCGGATCTGCCATCTCTCACTTAATGACCGGAAGGACAAGCCATCGAGCGATTATCTATTGCGGCCATGTAAAGCTGCCGGATCGGCGTCATTGTACCCGGGGGCGACAATCCGCCAGCGAAGCACCGCCTCTGGCAGGGACAGATCCATCGTTCCATCGATTGAGACGTATCTAAGAATCATAGACGTGCAGCATGACAGTCGTGATCGGCGGTATCTTGTGCTATAAAGAGAAAGACAATTGCATACTACTCAAGGAAAGGATAACGGCATTGAAAACACTCCGGTCTGTCGATCCATCACAGCTCCACATCCTGGTCCCTCCATTGCAGCCGTCGCCCAATGAGCCAGCCACTGTGCTGCACCCAATCATCGCGCAATCGCCCCCATTGCTCTCCGCCGAGCTGCGCAAGCTCATCCAATCCCCGCGACCAGATCTGGACCATGTCGCTGCCGAACATGCCGCCCTTCCGATTGACGTGCTCGTCCACCGCCCGTGACCAGGCGGCGAGTTCGGTGTGAAGTCGGTTGATCAGATCGACAAGGTTGGTTGGGGGAGGTGTCGGTGCGGCGAACAGAGGCAGGAGCTGGAGCGCGTATTGCACAGCTTGGTGCAGATAGGTGAACGTCTCACCAGCATGCGGCTGTTGCTTGGACGACGCAGATGCAGACGAGGCAGAGGTTGCAGGGGTGAGGCTGAAATAAGGCAGGTACGATAAGACGGTCGTGATAAAATCGGCCAGCGGTTGGCGTAGTCGAGCGCGGGCGAATGAGTCCCTCGGCTGCGGCGACCCCGCTGCACTCGAGGACGATGCTGAACCAAATCCTTGTCCAAAGCCAAATGACCCAACAGGGGTGGGTTGGAAAGGCGTGCCAAAAGCAAAGCCACCAAACGTAGGTGCCGTGGACGAGTATGGATAAGCCGCTTGCACCTTCTGATAAGCTGCATTGAGTGCCGCCGTAACGGACGTGATCGATGGTCGCGGCATCAAGGAGATGACTTTGGGCTTGAGCGAGGGATTGTCGTTGATAAGGGCGTTCAATAATGGCAGAAGGGATGATTGTGGTACAGATGCTGTATATGCGTTGTGAGCTCAACGCATGGAACGATAGATGACAAATACAACATACCGAGCAATACACCGACATCAACGTCCTCCAATTCGACCTTGACCTCCGTTCCTCCTGGTGTTACATGTCTCTCATTGGTCTGGACCTTGGTGGCAACGTCACCACGCTTCAGACGCTTCCCGCCGGCTATCTTCCTGGGAGACTGGCCCTCGTCTCTGCGGTCCTCGTCGGTGTAATCTTCCTCATCCTCGTGCTTTCGCTTTGTGGTCGCATTCCCGCGAGACGGAGACGAGCCGTTGTTCACCTGGTTCGGATACGGCTGGGAGAATATCGACGGGGGTGGAGGCGAAGGGAACTTGTGATGAGTCGAGAACCGATGGCCAAAGGGGGACGCCGCGGGGTTGGCTCGAGGGGAGAATGGTACCTGGACAGTGGCCATAGTGAATAAGATAGATCACAGGAGTAATCCCCCGTTTAATGAGAGTGCGGAGTGCAGTTTAGAAGTGGATGGATGAGTGAAGAGGAGGGAGAGAGAGATGAAGAGCAGACTGGAACGGTGAGGCCGCGTAGACAGGGCGATTGGGCCATGTGCGGGCGGATTCACCACCGGCTCCAGTTGAACGGACTCAATTCCCGCGCGTGACGGCCGGGACCAAATGAGCGCGCGCCCTTGCATTCCGCTTTTGCAAAAAGGCTTTCGAGTCGGCCGCTCTCCTCCCTCCCTCCCTCCCTCCCTCTGTAACCCCACCGTGTATGATCAGGTATGCATGCTTCAACCTTTCTATTTCATTATCGTCCGAGCTTCTATGATGAACAAAATGACAAAGAATCGCTACTCGGGAAGCCACGGCTTGTGACGTTTCAATCATATACCCAAATTTCTGAACCTCGCCCTTTAAACGCCTTTTCAACCCCACCGCGTTTTGCTCAGTAAAATTAATACCCAATCCAGAATCGATACCCATCCCACTGCGTACTATTAGGTGAGCGTTATATCTGTTGCCTGTTTTCCTTTTCAGTGCTGTTGGAGAGATGAACAAAATAGAAGTCAAGCACAGAGTTTTGCTACAGGCAGAACCTTGACGATGAATACCATGCTAATACTGACCATACGGCCTTCTTTCCTGCATTTCGATTATCTCGGCGTTTTTGCTGACATGTCGTTGCCAGGCACGGCTCCTGCACCGAACCAGTTCAGAAGCAACCTTGTTGGACTGGCAATTTGACCCCGTCACACAGACGTGCGGCCCCTCAATGAACCACCAAACTCTCCCTGCATTCGGCTCTTCCCAGGCCGACTTCACCCTTCCTCCCCTTCAGCTACACCAACACTCCTCACGCTCGTCGAGCGCGCTTCGCCCAATCCAGACACCCACGCCGCATCACCACCACCACCATCATATTATCCACCGCCATCCAGGTATGGAGCAGGGTCCGGGGGAGGTCATGAACGGCCCATCTCCGTGCGCATTCCATGCAACCACGACCACATCCAGATGCTCACGCTTTGGTAGCTATATGTCAGAGCCCGAGCGCAACGATCCCTACTATGCACCCGTATATCAGGCATACGACGGGATAGACGTCATTGGAGAGACGCGTGCAAGCACGGGCGGCGATAACTGGGGCAAGAAGCTGCATAACGCGAACCGTTATATGCGGAAGCGGAGATTAGGCCCGGCTGGTATCTACACTGCAGATTTTCAGGTGCGCATTTTCGCTATCTGTTCACTTTCATATGCTTATAGACATGCAGGCCGAAGAACGCGCACGCAAACGCGTCAAGCTGTTGTTGCCCTCCCGCTCTCCCAGCCCAGCAGCCCTCGAACCGCCAGGCTTCAAGGAATTCCACTCTCCTCCCGCTTCGCCCCATTTGCCTCCCACGAATCTTGACCCAGCGCCGTCACTCTCCTCCTTCCTTGCCGCCCCAGGGACGCGCCACTCCTTCGACCCGATGATGCTGAACAACCTCAGTAAGATGACCCGAGATCTTATCAAGAGCGAAGGCGAAGGTAACCGGTCGCTTGGTCGTCTCTTCTTCCTCTTGTCGGAGAAGGCGAGCCTCGGGAACCTGGACGCGCCGCTCAACGAGAACACCGAGGTCGACATGGGGTCTCCCAACGACATGGACGGGATCAAGGAGGAGCCCCAGACGCCGGCGGTGCCGCAGTTCCCGAATGGTATCAGTGCGCCCCGGAACGGACGCTCGCCCTCGATGGTGATCGATGGAGGCCCGGTCATCCCGCAAGCATACCACGATCTCTTCGTCACTCCGGGCGGCATCACCCTCCCGGACCGTAGAGACCTGGGCGAAGCAGAGACATACTTCCCCAGCGCCGCCCATCAGGTTGCTGCGGTGAACCAGTGGCTGACGCAGATCCGCGGGGTGTACGACGACCTGCGAGAGTACCTCAGGCAGCTGGACAGGGTGCATGTAGGCATCGCAAAGGCGCAGTTGGGGAGGAAGCGGGTGTGGGCTGCGCTGAGGACGGAGGTGGCAAAGGAGCTCGAAATTCCCCTTCCCAAGGATAGTGGGGAGCCGTCCAGTGAGGATGCGGATAACGCATAACTTTCCGGACTTGGACTTGAGACGCCTTCTGTATTTGTGATGTATTGTATCATATTGTACAAGAGTCATCAGGTGTACACAATGCCACAACGTCTGTCCACATTCATGTTACTCGTCCACCACGCAGACGACCTTGCCAGCAGCTCCGCTCGCTTCCATATACTCTTGCGCCTTTCCAGTGTCCTGCATGGAGAACACCTTGTCAAGGCTGAGCTCGAGCTTGCCTTCGCCGATGAGGTCCAGAATCTGCTGCAGAGGGGCTGTCGATATGTCCACATAGTGGGATGAGAACAACGTGAGATGCTGCGATGCATTAGCGCACGCCGTAACGACTCGCTCTGGACTCACCTTGCTCGGAGCAAGCGTCATCATAGGATCGAAGTTCTCGCAAGTCCAAACGCCAGAAACGCACCCCACCATACTGACCACGCCGTCATCGCTCAGCCCAGCAGCCGTATCAGCCAGGACATTCCCGCCAACGAGCTCGACGGCCTTCGTCGCGCCCTTTCCACCAGTCACCTTCTTGACCTCTTCCCCGATCTTGTCGTTGTCCTTGATCACAATGTCCACACCCGCAGCCTTCACCTTGGAGATCTTCCTGTCCGAGCGGGTGGTGGAGATGACGGATGCGCAGCCGAAGAGAGAGGACTTTGCGAGCGTCGCGCAGGCCAGGCCGACGGAGGTCGTGCCACCCCGGATCAGGAGGGTGTCGGACTTTTGGAGTTTGAGGGACATGGCGAGTGTGCCCCAGGCTATCAGTGCGAGCAATGTAAGCGCATGTACCGAACGAGGATAGAGGGAGCGCACCAGTCATGAACGTCTCAGGCACTGCGGCGAACTCTGCCCAACCCATGCCCTTGGGCAGCGTCACCGGCGGACTGCACGCCGTATGAGGCACGAGGGTGTACTCCGCATACCCGCCATCAAACTGCCTCCCCATGCCTCCCATAAGCGCAGCGACAACATCGCCCTTCTTCCACTTCCCGCCCCCGCCGTCCTCGACGACGCCGACGCACTCTATACCGAGCACGCGGGGGAACTGGATGCCGGGCGACAGGCCTTGCCGCGTGAACAGCTCGGAGCGGTTTAGCCCGTAAGCGTGGACGCGGATGAGGACCTTGCCGGACTCGGGGAATGGCTTGGGATGAGAGGTGGTGTACACCAAACCCGAGGGCGGGATGGGAGCTTTTGGACAGACGACGGCGCGCATTGTTGCCATTGTTGAGGCTGCGAGAGATGAGAGTGTACGAGTTAAGGTGATCATCCACCGACGTCCAGGCAGCTTAGGATATCATTATATGAGAGGCGGCGTTCCTACCGAATTTAGCGGCGTGGGGGAGGTTCATGCGATCATGGTCACTCAGACGAGACATGTGATCTTGTAAGCGGCAGGGTGCTCCCTTCAACGAGTCATTACTCTCATCCCGCGACATTCGGCGCATGCCGTGCCGGACATCCATGATACATAGCCAAATGGTAGGACGATCATGGAACATCCTTTATGCAGTGAGCGGAACAACGGCCTTGACTTATGTGTTTCTGCTGAGCAAGCATCCGGTTCAGTCGGACAAGCATCATGACAGACTGAGGTTCACATTGAACACAAGAAGACAGCAACAACTTTCACTAGCTGCCTGAGCTAATTCGAATGGAACTGAACAACTAAGAACTTGAATGTACGCTTCTTTTCATGGTACGAATACTTGGAGATTGTGGGCACGAACGCATCTCATTGCACGGTCAATCCATGCATGCCAGGCGTCTCGGTCACCGGCCCGCCGAACGGCAGCTCAATCGTGAACCCGACCAGTCCGGTGATAGTCTTGGTGACGATCCGGCTCGCGTTAATCAGGAAGGGGGAGAAGTTTTCTTGGATGGTCACGAGCTCTGCGCAAGTCAGCGAGGAGCTTTAGAAGCGAGATCAGTGAAGTTCTCACCGTAGGTGCCCCACCCGATGAGGGGCGCGTATTGCCTAAGACTGAGGTCGAGCTTGAGGATGCCATTGATGCATTGGCTGTTGCGGCAGTCGAGGTTCTTAGCCACCTATACGCACGTTCAGCAAGCTACAGCCAATGAGCGGTCAGATTAGCCACTCGCCTCAACTAAGTGTTCCTCGCCCCACTTGTATATGTAAACATCCACCAGGGGCGGAGCAAGGAGCTTCTCAGAAGCTTCGGTATAGTTGTATGCGAAGGGAATGACCTCGCCATACCCATAGCGAGCGCCGTTCGTAGGGCTCACGATCTTGCCAGGCACGGGGATAGCGGGGATGAGCGGGCCTTGGGCAGCGACGCCGATAGCGGCCAGGACGACAGAGGAGATGAGGAGAGCGAGCTGCATCTTGTCGATGATTTCTGGAGGACTGACTGGCTTGAACTGCACCAGCATCAATGCTTCGAGTTGGGTCATATACGTCAAGCAGTCTAAGAATAGATTGTCCGACATCAACGCCGGTATATTGTTGCATTCGCCCGAACATCATTGGGGTGGAGCGGATGATCAGCTAGTATCTTCGAAGCACATGCCCCATCATCCAGAGAGTAAGTCATGCTTAACGTGCGGCATTCCACCAGTGCCTAACCGTCCAGGTAGCCGCGAAAAGAGGAAGCGAAGATTATCCAAGCGCCGGTTACACAGATTCATCATGATCACAGCGTTTCATCGAGATCTTGGCACCGAGACCGACAGGTGACTGGACATGTTGGCGATGGATGCTCCCAGTGTTGATGTGACAGAGGGTTGATAGAGACGTTGCCAAGATCCCCAATCAGGGAGGATACGCCGAATCGGCACCTTCTCACCCCAGATAATCAATGTAGATTGATGATGAGCACTGCTGCCGCATATGGAAATGTTGATGTAGCCATGAGCGTCCCTTTAAGCTGGACAACCACGAGAGGGTTGCAAGTTAGAAGAAGCAGGGTAGACCCGCTAGACCCTGATCAACTTCGCGTCATCGCGCTTACGCAATTTACGCAATCCTTGCAGCGGTGCAAGCCCAGTCGGGCACAGCTTTTCTTTGACCGACAACCGCAGCATCTCCGTGTTTTCCAACAACGACTGCGCGCCAACATTCGAGCTCAAGTTATGGCGCGAACTGGGGTCTGCGCGAACTGCGAACTTTCCACGAGCGGGGCTCACGTCCAATGAAAAGCGCCGTCGTACATACGCGTACGCGTCCGGCTTCTCGCAGAGCAGCATGGGAACTCTCAGGGACGCGTCACTTGCTTGGTGTTGCAAGAGAGGATATCTTCAGGTCTTCAATGTCTCGTTCATGGGCCGTTGCACAGAGACGTGCGGCGCAGCGAACTGAATCCGGCGTAAGCACACGATGCGATGACCAGATCACTATGTTGGAAACAGATCTTGACTTGAACGAGATGCGGAGACACCAAGTCGTCGATCTATAAAAGGTGGGCAACGGGAGACGATGAGCAGCAGAACAACCACAGCAGAAATCATCTCTTCCAACTCAGCGTACTCCTCGACTCTTGTCTAAACATGTCCTCTCAAAACGTGCTCTTCTTCGGCGCTTCCCGCGGTTGTGGGTTCTACGCGATGCTCAGAGTCCTCCGCGCGGGTGGGCGCGCCACGCTCCTGCTACGCGAACCGGACACTGTCACCGGGAATCTGGAGTTCCAAGCGCTCTCGCCCGAGCAGCGAAGCCGTGCGACTGTGGTCAAGGGCGACGCCTATGTAAGGGAAGATGTCGTGCGTGTGGTGGACGCGGCGGGCTCGGCGATGGACACGGTGGTGTTCAGCATCGGTGCTATGCTACCCTGTACGTCTTCTCGACTTGCAAATAGGCTTATCTGATCGTGGACCAGCGGGCATTCCCAAGACATCGTGGTCCCGCGGTTTCGTCCTGGACCCTCCCCAGCCCTGCGCTCGGGCGATCACGATGCTCCTCTCCGTCTTGCAGGATCTGAACCGACTGGGACTGCGGCTCGTCATCGTGTCCACCATGGGCATGGGAGCGAAGCACAAGGAGCTGCCCTTCCTACTGAGGGGGGTGCTGTACGGCTGGCTCCTGAATGATGCTCACTCTGACAAGGGTGAGTCCACCGCCACGCATGAATGGACGGGCACTGATGTGCTCCTCAGAGGCGGTTGAGTACCTCGCCCTCCTTTCGTCCAAGCATCGCACGCCCGCCCAGCAGCCTGAAGCACGGACGCTCCCCGATTCCTCCGCCTCCCTCCGCAGCAACTGGCTGGACGAGGTCATCATCCTCCGCCCGGCGCTGTTCACGGACGGGAAGGAGACTGGTAAGGTCCGCGCCGCGCCGGTCGTGCGGCGCGCGTACACAATCTCGAGGCGCGATGTTGGGATGTTTATTGCCGACGAATGCTTGAAGGGCAATAACAAGTGGGTTGGGGAGGACGGTGTTGTACTCGCTTACTAGATTCAGTGATCCCTAGATCTCCGACTCGGCTGTATATGTATTTATTTGCTTCACGAGTTAATTATATAGACTCTCTGTATTCCGGATTTCTCGAAACGACCAAATCGATTCTTCACATATATACGTATGGTTCATGTTCCAGCACTTGAAAGTCGAAGATTGGGTCAGCGCATTTTGATCTGAGGAGTTTGTATGATATACCGCATGACAATAGTGATCAATTTTCGTTGCCGCGAGCGCTTGTGGCATTTGTTGTTCGGACGCGCTGTTGCTCCGTTATCAGGCGGGTCGAGTTGCAGAGGCGGAACAGCTCCTTCCAGCATTTCATAAACACGAATTAGGCGTGGTCGCCGCGGCGCATAAAGAAGAAGACAAGCGCATGACGGTAATCGTTGGAGTCTCATCAGAGAAGATGAGGTATTAACTTGCCCTTCACGGTCGGCATCGCCCAGGTTACGACACACTCCTGCGTCTCTAGCTTTATTTGCCGAGCAAGTTGCCCTCCGTGGAATCCGCGCGATCCACTATTTCAGTTTTCAAAGCTCGTCACCAACGCGTTCCGGAAGCCTGTTTGGATGATCGCGAACGTCAGTGTCTTGCCACTTTCGTCGCGAATTGGGAGCGGCATGACCCGATCGACTGGGGAGAAGATCTCTTTGTCCAATCAATGCCAGAACATATGCACAGCTGAGGTGCAGAGTACGGTTGGGAGCCCGTGCGCCAGCGGCCATTCCACAAGGTCGATCCAGCCAACGGGAGAGCCACAGGAAGCGCGGGAGCAATGAGGGTGCAGTGGCTGAGCTAGGTGACGCACGTGATGACGTCAAAGCGTTCGCTTCTCTCTCTCCATCGCGCCGCGATCTGCGCCTCTCGAACGCGTCCTGCGCCCAATCTGGCCAACGGATGTCTGGACTCGCTCGTTGGTGCGGCGGATTGGGTGAATGAGAAGGGTCACCCGGGCATGTCTTGAGTCTGGCCCGATCGGGGGGGGAGAACGTGAGCGGCACTCGCACTTCTGGTTAAAAGGACCGTCATGAGCATCGGTATATATCGCTGCACACATGGAACGCCCCCCAAAGCGTGCACGCATCACCCCACATCCCACGCAGGCTCCTACAGACTACGACATGGCTTCCACAGCAGAGAAAGTGCTCAACACCGGTGCGCCCCCTGGCCCACTTATATGCGCTCAAAACTGACCCTCAAACCAGCCGTCGACTATGCGACAGGCTCGAACGCCAAGGGCCGGCAGATGGCAAACTACACCCAGGTCGTCGACTCGGGCTGCCCGATCAGGTCCTACTTTGGCGTCGCGCAGGCCGACACGGACAGCTCGCTGAAGGCCGGTCAGCGCGGGCCGAGCCTGCTCGAGGACTACCACTTTCGCGAGAAGATCTCGCACTTTGACCATGAGCGCATCCCCGAGCGCGTCGTCCACGCACGTGGTGCGGCATTCCATGGAGAGTTTGTCCTCCACACGGCTATCCCCGAGTATACCAGCGCAGCAGTGCTGAATGACACTTCGCGGCGCACGCCAGTTTTTCTCCGCTTCTCTACCGTGGCTGGCTCTCGCGGCAGTGCGGACACAGTGCGCGACGTGCGCGGGTTCGCGGTGCGGTTCTACACCGAGGAGGGTAACTGGGACATTGTGGGGAACAACATCCCCGTGTTCTTCATCCAGGACGCGATCAAGTTCCCCGACGTGATCCACGCGGTCAAGCCGGAGCCGCACAACGAGATCCCGCAGGCGCAGACGGCGCACGACAACGCGTGGGATTTCTTCTCCCTCACGCCCGAGACGGCGCACATGATGCTCTGGACGATGTCGGACCGCGCCATCCCGCGCTCGTACGCGATGATGAACGGCTTTGGCGTGCACTCGTTCATCCTCGTCAACGCCGAGGGCAAGCGGCACTTTGTAAAGTTTCATTTCAAGCCCAAGCTAGGCGTGCACTCGCTCGTCTGGGATGAGGCGCTCAAGCTCGCCGGGCAGGACCCGGACTTTCACCGACGCGACATGTACGACGCGATCGAGGATGGCAACTACGCCGAGTGGGAGTTTGGCGTGCAGGTCGTGCCCGAGGAGAAGGAGCACGACTTTGACTTTGACCTGCTGGACGCGACCAAGCTCATCCCCGAGGACCTCGTCCCCGTCAAGTACATCGGCACGCTCACGCTCAACCGGAACGTCTCCGAGTACTTTCCCGAGACGGAGCAGGTGGCCTTTTGCACACAGCACATCGTACCCGGTATCGATTTTTCGAATGACCCGCTGCTTCAGGGACGCAACTTTTCGTACTTTGACACGCAGATCAGCCGGCTCGGTGGACCGAACTTCAACCAGATCCCGATCAACATGCCCCTCTGCCCCGTGTTCAACAACCAGCGGGATGCCATGCACCGCATGACGATCAACAAGGGCGGCGCGAACTATTGGCCGAACAGGTTCGATGCGCCGCACCCCGTGCCGCCGCAGAAAGGCGGCTTCCTCTCTGAGCCTCTGCCCGTGAGCGGGACGAACATCCGCGCGCGGGGCGAGAAGTTCTCGGACTACCTCAGCCAGGCCCAACTGTTCTACAACTCGATGAGCGACGTCGAGAAGAAGCACATGGTGTTCGCGTTCTCGTTCGAGCTGGGCAAGGTCGACGACACGGGCATCCACGAGCGCATCGTCGTGCGGCTGAACGAGATCGACCACTCCCTCGCCAAGCAGGTCGCGGTCAATATCGGCCAGCCCGTCCCGCCAAACACGACCAAGAACCACGGCAAGAAATCGGCCTTCCTCTCCCAGATCGACGGCAAGGCGCAGTCGTTCACCCCCAAAGGGCGCAAGGTCGGCATCTTGCTGTACGACGAATTCGACACCGCGCCGGTGCTGGCGCTGCAGACGGCGCT
Organism: Calocera viscosa TUFC12733; assembly: GCA_001630345.1. Lineage (NCBI taxonomy): Eukaryota > Fungi > Basidiomycota > Dacrymycetes > Dacrymycetales > Dacrymycetaceae > Calocera > Calocera viscosa. The sequence continues at coordinate 855,204 of KV417268.1, read as the reverse complement.
CAAGGCCGCGGGGACAATGGCGATGATCGTCGGCCCTCGCAAGGGGAGCGTCACTTCCGGTGCCACGACCCTTCCGACACAGTTTACCTTTGAAACATGCCGCTCGACGCACTTTGACGCCATCTACGTCGCGGGCGGCACGGGCGAGGCGTACACCAGAGGGCTGAACACGGGCCGGCTGATCCACGCCGTACGCGAGGCGTACATGCACCAAAAGCCTATTGCAGTCTCGGGCTCGGCGGTCGAGTGGCTCCAGCGGATCGCCCTGCCTGGGGAGGTCTCGCCCGCGATCTCGGGAGAGGGAAAGGTCGAGGTGGAAAAGGGTGTTGTCATCCTCGAGGGCGCGACGGAGAGCCCGCAGTTTGCAAAGACGCTCATCGACCTCCTGGCCAAGCACCGCGTGTGGGAGCGGGATGTGGGGCATATTGCGGCCTGAGCGAGCCTTGCATGAAAAGTGGCCAAGAGCAAATCCCCCTGTATCGTAGGTATGATATGCGATGCCGTGATTGACAGCCGACCCTTGACGGCGGATTGTTTGAAATCAGCCCGGTTGTTTGTTTGGGCTACTCATTGAGCAGGGATCTCATCAACACCGGCCCGATCGGGCCCGATGAGGTTCTGCCAAGCAGCAGGAAAGAAGTACTCCAGATGTCTATTTCGTGGTATATCCATGTACATACACACGCAGAAATCCGCCGTGCGCCCGGCCCATATACTGTAGACCTTCCCCCCGAAGACCAGCTCTCCCCAGCACTGGCGTTACACTAGAAAGAGAATACGAATTCGGACTCATTGTTGGATGAATGTGCGGCTAAGCGCCGTTCACCGCATGCCCATTCTGGGCCGGGGCCTTGTTCGCGCTGAGCTGTTTCTCGAGCGCGAGGATGGGCGCGAGCTGTTCCTCTAGCGCAGGCCCGCCGGCGGGGTTGAACGCCGGGAGGGGCCTGCGCGGGATGCCACCGTACCCGCGCAGCTTGCTGAGCATGTACTTCGTCCCCCCAATACCCGTAGCAGCGAGCGCGCCATCGGCCGCAGCGACTATATCCTGCAGTTCCTGGGTGGACGCAGTGAGGTCCTTGCTCGACGCTGAGACTGCGGCCACGCTCTGCTTGAACAGCTCTGCGATCACCGTTGGGGCTACGTTCCCCAGCCCGGTGATGCACCCCGTAGCGCGGCCGAGGATGGACGGGTAGAGGAAGTCCGAGTAGCCCGATCCGACCCAGAACGGCACGTCTGCGCCCGAGCTGCGCGGGTACTGTTTCTTGAACGCGGGCTGGGAGGTGATGCTGCTGATCCGGGCGAGCTTGCCCATGTTTGCGCAGGTCAGCTTGGCGCCGCAGATGTTTGGACTCGCTTGCGCGAGCTCGAGGATGAGCGTGCTGTCTAGGTCGATGCCGGCTGCTGCGACGGGGTCTGCTTGCGTGTCAGAAGTGGTTCTCAAAGAAGGAGGAGGGGGCGCACAGTTGTAGATCATGACTGGGATAGGGCTGCCAGCCGCTACATCAACGAAATGCTGCTTGATCGCGGCCCTGTTGCTGATAAGCCCGCTCGCGAAGGGCGTGCTGAGGAGGGCGATGACTGCATCTGCCCCTGCCTCAGCCGCCTCCTTGGCAAACTGGATCGTCTCCCGCGTGCTGGCCGTCGATGCGCCAGTGATGATCACGGTGTCCGTGTGCCCGGCAGCGTCGAGCGCCTCACGCGCGGCTTTGACGAGCTGGGCGCGCTCGGGGTGGGTCAGGTGGGCGGCTGCGCGCGGTCCGGGTCAGCGGGTAGCTCTGCAGTGAGAGGGGAAGGGCGCACCCTCGCCGTTCGTCCCGGCGATGACGATGTCCATACCGCCATCTGCGACCCACACGACGTGCTTTACAAAAGCTGGGATGTCGAGGTCCTGTCACCGCGGGAGTTAGCGAGTTCGGGGCGTAGATGGCCCGAGGCGGGGGAGCTCACCTCGTTCTTGTCGAAGAATGTGACGACGGGGCAGTAGGCGCCACCACGGACGGGGCGGACTGTGGGCATATTGATCTACTGGTCGGGGGGGGTGCGAGCTGGGCGGTGGACGGTGAGGAAGGAAGCGGGAGTGGGTCGATGGGGGGATAATATACTTTGCAGAGGACGGAGCGGCTCCGGGCTCGGCGTGATCGGGTAATCGACGAATGGGAGAGAAAAGTGAGACCTATTGCAGACCCGGCCGATGAGCCTCCATCTGTCGCCTGGGTGCTATATGGGCCAAAGGGGGCCAGCACGCCAGACCTCTGACTGGCACGACGAGGCAGCCGCGCTCGGTACAATGCGCCCACTGCCCACTGCCCTAATTGGGCCCATTCAGCCCCCGCGGGCCCGGCTCCACCGGCCCGCCAGCCCGCCGCACGCAATACCCCGGGGAAACATGGCGCGCTTCCTCGGCTTGGAGGCAACCCGAGGGATCGCCACCTCGCTCAAGAGGGCCCGGCCGCGCCCCCGGCCCGTGGGTGGATTACGTGAGCAGCAAAGGCACGGGGTTTCGCACGGGGACGAGCTCGCCGTCCGGAGACGAGGCCGGCGCTTCAGGGTGCAGTCAACGCAGGCTGACCTCCATCCTCTACGCCAGCCTCGTTATGTAGCCATTCGCCCCTACATCCTGCACCCTCCTCCGCGCCATCATGCCCCTCCCCACCACCCTCCCCGACTACGACAGCATCCCCCCCGTGCCCGGCATGCCCGACGGCACGGCCTGGACCGTCTGGGGCGCGTCAGACCAGCTAGGCGCGCTCAACCTCCTCACGCCCGCCAACACCCTGCAAGCGATCCAGGAAGTGCGCACTGGGAAGCGCGTGCAGCTCGATTGGAGTATGGACAAGCCCCGGTGGCCTAGTTTTGGCAGGATCCAGTTTGGACATAAGGTCTTGTTTAAGCCGCAGAGCGCACAGGATGAGGTGCACTTTAATACCCAGAGCTCGACTCAGGTACGCGGACCTCATCTCCGTTTCTCATGCTTGAGCACACGGCTGACGCAGCGCAGTGGGACGGGTTCAAGCATATAGCGCATGCGGACGAGACGCAGCGAGTGTGCGTCCCGCGCGCGATGCTGCTCAAACGAACAAACTGACACTGCACGCAAGGTTCTACCAAGGCCTCCCGATGGACGACGTGATCGAGGAGAAGGACACCTTGAAGAATGGGATCCACCGTGCGTCCCCTTCGCCCCTCCCCTGCTGTGCTGTGCTGACCACCGTTGCGCAGACTGGGTCGAAGCAGGGGGCATCGCAGGCCGCGGGGTGCTGCTGGACTGGTACCGCTGGCACACCCTCACGCGCCCCGGCGTGGCCCACCCGTCCCCAGTGACATCGTACGGCATCCCCGTCTCGGAACTAGACGCCGTCGCCGCCTTCCAGGGCACATCCCTCCGCACAGGGGACATCCTCATCGTCCGCAGCGGGTTTACGAAGTGGTATAACGGGACGACGGACGAGGAGCGTCGAAGGGGAGTGGCAGAGAATGGGTTTCACTTCATTGGCGTGGCCCCGGGGAGGGAGACAAAGGAGTGGATATGGAACCATCATTTTGCGGCTGTGGCGGGTGATACGGTCGCTTTTGAACGTGAGCTTCTCTTCCCTTCCAGGGCCTGGTGCCTGGGCTGCAGTGTGCTCTGCTCTGCTCCGCGGAGAAACTGACCCCCTCGCAGAATTCCCCATAACAGACCGCGCGCACTGCCTACACAACTGGCTCATCCCCCTCGCAGGAATAACGATCGGCGAGCTGTTCAACCTCGAAGAGCTTGCGGCGCTGTGCGAGCAGGAGGGAAGGTGGAGCTTCTTCTTCACTAGCGCACCGCTTAACGTACCGGGGGGTGTGGCGAGCAGTCCGAATGCGATCGTTATCCTGTGATGGCCTTCCTGGGAGGGGGAGTGGGCGGCTGCGCCCGCTGAGATGGTGTTCTCCTGCCACAATGCCACAAGGTGGCACCCCTGGTCGGATCCAGTCCCCCCGCGAGGACCCGTCATTTCCAGCGGTGCCCACTAGAAGTGACGCACAGTGTGCCCTGTGGTCAAGGTCGCGTAACGTCCCGGAAGGGACATGGAGGGCGTCTGTATACGCTGCCTCGCCAATGAAACAGAATGAACTTCCCGAGCGCTTGGGTAGCCGCGTTTTTGAAAGGACGACACAAGTCGGAAACGCCTACCTTCCCTTACGCGCGTAACTGAACGAGTTCGGTCGCAGAGCCCCGAGGCGCAGCGCGGGGTGTGCGCGTCTCGCCCAAGAGGCGGACCGGTCTTCGTTGGCCATGCCCTTTGGCTCATAACATGAGGCGCTTAACCGCATACATCAAACGTCCACACGCGTTGAAGCACGTTGTACCATATGTGCCAACACCCTTATGGAATACGATACGATAGTCACCAAATAACTTTGACCATGAAAGGCGGTTAGGTTTCATGGCTCTCTTCTTGCTGAGCGGTGATGAAGAACATCGAGACATTGCAGACATTGTTGGTACAGTTCACTCCGTGAGCCTCACGCAAACTCAGCATCCTTGGGCTTGACCCATCCGAGCTGCACCCTCTATCAACCTACCGATCCAAAACGCAGCGCATATATACGCACCTTTGACCACATCTGCATCTTGTCCCAATCCTTGTACCAGTGCGCAATCTTATGGTCGTCCGTCATGAAGAAGATTCCCTGGGCCGTCCAGTCCGCATGCTGCTGTGTGGGGTCGATCCCGTTGTGCGGTTCCCCGATGTGTGTCCCCTCGGCACTGTACCGCAGGGAGACGTAGTTCTCTTTGGCGAGGACGACGTCGAACTGCTTGATATGCAGGTCGGGCAGGGAGTGGAGTATCTCTGTCAATCATGCGTGTCAGCCGTGTACTTGGTTTGGGCGGGGAGGGGGAGACGCACTGCTGTGGCTCTCGGCGTACCCGTCGACTGTCTTGACACCCGGGAAGGTGCTGGGCGCCGCGAAGCTGGTCTTGGGCGCGCAGAACTGGGTGACCGAGTCCGCCCCGGTGTTTTTCTCGCTGCTGTACGCGACGTCCTACGATCACAAGTAAGCACGTAAATGCGCATATGGAGTGGAGGAGTAACGGGCGCACCATGTACGCGAGCACGGTCTTGATGTTTGCCTTCTCGGTCGCGGTCAGCTTATGCGGGATGGCGTTGATGGCGATCGGGACGCCGAACTCGGCCTTGACTTGGTCTGCTGTCATGGACGGCATGGCGGGTTACAGTATGTCAGATGGTGTGGTGGTTGCGTAGACGTTGTGGTTGGAGGACGTGAGCTGGCCATGGTCGTCTGTGGTATATATAGAGGTAAGGTCCAGCGAGCGAAAGAAGCGCCCGCGACGTCATCCACGTACCCCGCACGTGGCACAGCACCCAGGCCTCAGGCCCAGATCGCCGCACTCTTCTGTGCCTCATTGAATACAGTATCAACCAAATATGCCATTTTGTTCCTATTGTCTACAAAGGCTGCGCCAACCCAATTCTGCAGTGCAGGCCGCGCAAGGGCTACACGCGCATTCTATACGCGCGTGCTATACGCGCCTAGAAAATGGCGATGGCGTTGGGCGAGCTGGCCACGCCGCCGGTGACGTTGATGGGCGCGCTGGTAAAGAAGAAGCTCCAGCGCTTCTCTTTCTCGCACACCTGTGCGAGCTGCTCCGTGTTGAACAGCTCGCCAATGGGGATGCCGGCCAGCGGGATCAGCCACTGGTGCAAAGAGTTGTGGTCGCGCGCGACGGGAGACACTGCGGCACATCAGCGCGCGTATCACCAACTCAATGAGGACGCACTCTCGAAGCCGACAGCGTCGCCAGCAACGGCAGCGAAATGGTTGTTCCATATCCACTCCTTGCTCTCCTGCCCAGGGGCCACACCGATAAACTGAAAGTCGTTCTCGGCCACAAGGAACTTGCGGTCCTCGTCCTTGGCCCCGTTGTACCACTTGAGGAAGCCGCACCGGACGATCAGGATGTCCCCGACTTTGATCTCGGTACCCTGGTGCTTGGCAGTCTCGGCAAGCTCGGACACGGGGATGCCGTACGACTTGCATGGGTTCGGCAGCGTCTCGCCTGGGTGCGTGTGCTCCCACCAGCGCGCCCAGTCAAGTAAGATACCGCGCCCGGCGATACCGCCCGCTTCGACCCAGTCTGCGGCGCGTTAGCATAGGTCGGAAAGACGGCAGAGCACGCACATTGGATCCCGTTCCGAGACGGCTCCTTGCCCTCTTTGTATGGAGCCATGTCCAAATCCTGGTAGAACCTGCACGTGCGTCAGCCGCTGATGCCGCATATACGTATCGCGACGCACTTGAGAGTCGGCGGATGGGCGATATGCCTGAACCCGTCCCACTGGGACGAGCCCTGCGTGTTGTAGTGGACGATGTCCTGACTGCTCCAAGGTTTGAAGGTGATCTGGTGTGCGAACTGCTGACGACCAAAGCTCGGCCACTTGGGCACGTCCATAGGCAGGTCGAGCTGCACGCGTAGGCCGCTCTTGATCTCCTTGGCCGCCTCGACCGTGTTCTCGGGCGTGAGCAGGTTCAGCGCGCCTAGCATGTCGCCCTTGCCCCACAGGTTCCATGCCGTGCCAGCGGGCATGCCCTCGACGGGCGGGATATGGTCCCAGTCAGGCAAAGTCGCGGGCCTAGGCATGATGGTGGTGTGATGGTGGTGGTGAGGATCAAGTTGCCAGCGAAGCAGCGAAAGCTCGACAACGCGACGGTGTAATGACAGCTGAACGCTTATATCGCGTCAAGCAGGTTGCTGCAGTCGCCCTCCTCAATAATGACCGTCGGACCGCCGATCGCTCCCCGATCACTTCTCAACCCTCCTCGACTTGCAGTCCGAAACAGGCAACCCTTGCCTCCAGACAGCTGCCATGATAGAATTGCGACTCGGATTCGAACGCGGTCGACGGAGGTGCGGAGACGGAGGAGGGCGGGCCGCCTCCACGGGCGCCATGGCGGCTGCCGGCCGACTTGGGAATCACATGCTCGCCCAATTTAGTTAACCCTGCATCCGGTCCCGTCACTCTCCTCCAACCACACCCCGCGGGGCCCCTTTAGCGCCCGCGCTTCTCTTCCCTCCATGAACGTCGGTCACCCCCGGCCCGCCCTTCAACGCCGCCTCCCGCCGTCGTCCTCGCCCTCCATCTTCTCGCACGCAATCGCGCCCTCAGCGCCACACCGGGTCAGGTCACGATGGCCACATCTTCCGCCCGGAACCTTCTAAAACCTTGTTTCCCGCGAAAGCGCACGGGTCCATCCGCGAACTCGACTGAATTGTTAAACCTTATGTGGAGAAGAAGAAGAAGTGACTTCTTTGCATGACCATCAGAGTGGGCCTATGCGGACTCCAACTTGCGCGGGGTTCCATCTGCCCCTCCATTGTCGATCCCAATCTAGGCTTGCCGCGACACCTGCTTCCTGTCCGACACATTGTTGGCTGAGAAACATTCCATTTCACACACACCCGCGCCGCGACGATCCGTTGCCCCTGAACAACCTTGCGCCTCAGCCCAACAATGGCGGTCCGAGTCGCTGGAGCGGTTCGCTAGATTCGAATGTCGTGTCTCAACCGGCCCTTGCACGCGCCGCGACGAATTAGAAATCCAACGCTTCTTAAGACTCGTCTTCTTTTCCCTCCGAACCAGCTCGTGCTTCCCCGCACTTCTACCCCGCGCATTACCTACCCCGCGCATTACCTACCCCGCGCATTAGCTCGCCTTTCTTCCCCGTTCAACTACGTGAAGCATGGCGTCCTCCCTCCAATCCAAGGACTCATTTGTCGAGGAGAAGGGCGCTTTCGAGCACCGCGAGGGCCGTGCAGTCGCCCCGGCTCTTGCCCCACTCGAGGAACCTATCGTGATGGATTTCGTCGCCGAGCACAAGCTAATCCGCAAGGTGCGTTCTCTGCTTCCCAATATTGCTAAGCGTCGCACATGCTGAAATGAGATGTTGAAATCACCAGATCGACAGGATGCTCATGCCCCTCCTGATGACAATCTACCTGTTCGCCTTTCTGGACAGATCCAACCTCGGTAACGCGCGTCTCCAAGGCCTTCCGCAGGATCTCCTCGGCGGTGATCCCTCCGGCCAACTCTTTGCATGGCTCAACGCTGCCTTCTTCTTGTTTGTAACTCATTCTTCCTCCCGAGCTAACGATTGACTTGAAATGGTCGATCAGCGCATTCATCACCCTCTCCTACCCGGGCACGATCTTTGCCAAGAAGTTCAAGCAGAACCGCTGGATGGGCATCGCCTGCATTGGCTGGGGCGTCGCCTCTGTCCTGCAAGTTGTCGCGTTCAATTTCGGCGGCATCTTTGTAAGTTTGCTAGCGTGTCTCCGTAGCACTCCCCTTAATGCCAGGATAGACCTGCCGTTTCTTCATCGGCGCGTTCGAGGCCATGTATGCACCCAACATGGCGCTGTACTTCAGTCAGTTGTCTCACTGCGCATGATTTGAGAAGACAATCCTAACGCACTCGGCTTGCAGCCTTGTTCTACACCCGTCGCGAGATCGCCAAGCGTCTTGGCATCTGGTTCGCTTGCGCGTCCGTCGCTGGCGCCTTCGGTGGTCTCATCGGTAGGATCTGAACATTACGAACTAAGTGCAGTGCTCATCCATTGTCTGTAGCTTTCGGTGTCCAGCATATCCAGAGCGATGGCGCTCTTCACCCGTGGAAGGTGCTCTTCCTAATCGAGGGTCTTCCCTCCTTCGTTCTCGGATTCATCACCATCTGGGCGCTCCCCGATAGGCCCGATGACTCTGATCGCTTCACACTTGAGGAGAAGGAGCTCGTTGCCAAGCGCATGCGCCGTGGCCAAACCCCCGAGGCTCCCCGCTCTCTCTCATGGAGACACGTGCGTATGGCCGCCGTGGACTGGAAGATCTACGTCGAAGGTGTCGTGTACTTCGGCCTGAATGTCGCGCTCAGCTCCCTCGGCGGCTTCTTGCCTACTATCATCGCCGGAATGGGTTACACCAACGCCCAGGCGCAGCTCCTGACCGTCCCTCCCTATGCCGTAGGTGGATTCGTCCTCATATGTACGGTTTTCCTCTCCGGTACGTCCCTCGATCGCTGCTGCACGGTCGATTGCTGAGGGTACGCGATGTAGACAAGTACCAGAACCGGGGGATTCCCATTGCTACTGCCACTGCCATTGGTGGCACCGGCTACCTGTAAGTTCTGGCCCCTTGCTATTTCGTACTGAACTGATCATCGACTCGCTAGTGTTCTTTGCCTCGTTGATCCTTCTCAGTTGCACGTCCGTTACTTCTGCACGTTCCTTATCTGCATCGGCACCTACACAACCATCCCTCTCACAGTGGCCTGGTGCCCGTTTAACATGGCGTAATTTTTTCTTCTCTAGCCTCGAATAACCGCATTTGTCTCACCGACGGCTCTTAGATCAGAGTCCAAGCGTTCTTGCGGTATCCCGATCTTCCAGTCCCTTGGACAGTGTGGTTCCATCCTGGGCTCTTACATCTTCCGTGAGTGCCAGTATTTGCTGGTACTCACAGTTATCCTGACATCTGTCCCGTTTAGCTAGTGCGGAGGGTCCCAGGTACATCAAGGGCTTTGCTCGTAAGCAGACACGTCTGGTAGAGCGGGCCCCGGCTGAAATTGTCGCAGTTACATGCGCTCTATTCTACCTCGCCAGCATTTGCGCTGCCATTCTCTCTGTAAGTCCAGTGTCTTTGGATACGCACTCCCTGACTATCTTCGGCAGACCTATTTCCACCTCGAGAACAAACGGAGGGACAAAGTGTACGGTAAGGTTGATAGACTCGCCGAGGTTGACACGTCTGAGCTCGCGGATGGGGTGCGTTTCTTTCCGCATGTCTTCCTCCCTCTCCGTCTGACGCATAGTTCCGTATTTCACAGTCTCCCAATTTCCGTTACACTCCTTGAGCGGGCGGTTGTCCTGAGCTGGGTACTTTCCAAAATTTCCTTGCTCATTATTTTCTGCTATATCTGTTTCGGTCTTACTTATTGTGTTGGGTACCTCAGGACGGATGCAAAACCTTTGTACAGCTCTAAAATTGGAATTGTCCCAGAACCGCGCGCACAGAACTTGTAGCCATGAATGCCTGACTGCTTGTGCAAGAGACGGAGTCACGGATTCTATATCTCTTGGAGATAGGACGACCGCGTCCTACGGTATTGTCCCGGTTCCCGCTGCAGTGTTGGTTTGCCAGCGTCGATGGCAGCCAGACATAAGGCGCTGAGCCGCCCCAAAAAAATGTTTACCCAGTCACAGCCCAGCTGGAATGGGTTTCGGGATTTGAAAGCATGCGCTGGCCATAATTCTTGGCACCAGCGATTATCTCGTTTGCTATCCCGACGGTGCCTCTTGTTACTCAGGAGGCACTCTTACGTAACAAGATCAATTGCGCTTGAAAAGCACAGCCTCAACTCCTGCCATTGTCCACGTCGCAACCAGCCAAAATCTGCCGCTCTCTCATAAAAGTCTCGTCTGCGATATATCAGAACTGTTAACATGGACCCTACCTCACCGACTTCTTTCTTGCGTACGCAGCCTCGGCACGTGTCAGACATATTCAGGTTGCTTGAAAGTTCTGCTATCTTGGCCGGCTTTACGGATCCTCCTGGTTTTTGTACCGGTTCTCTGTGGAGTCTTGTTCCTTGATGGAGGCGGGGTTTACTACGTCTTACTGATGCAACAGCGGTGCACGATCATGGACAACATTCTGATCCAACCCCAAATTGGATCAACTACATGGCGGGCTATGTTGTTTAGTGGAAATGCTATAGCTCACGCTCATACCGCCATGGACACCCACCGTGGTAATGCCAGCACTGCACTGCTCATCATTTCTACGATCCCCTGGCGGATAACCACTGATATCAGCGGATGTCGTTGCAGGGTGGCTGTTGTAACTTGTCTCCCCCATCATTGTGCTGTCGACTGCGTTCTATATCATATACATGCCAGCTCACCAGGCTGCTCTGAGCTATATTCAAACACTCTCTGCTCTTCAACACTTGACTGACTTGGTTCGACACAAGACCCCACCAGGGTTGCCCACGATCTCGGTGTCCTCGCACACTGAGTCGTTCGCTCCGTCCGCTCCCAGACACGACTCCATGTGTCCGATCTTGAATCGCCTTCGCAGAGGAAGAACAAATGCTGGCACCGGTTCTCCTGATAATGAGAAGGGATTACAGACCAAGAAGCTAAGAAAGGGCACCTGTTTCTTTTCCAAAGTCCGTTCTCGTAACGACGTGAGCCCAACTCCTCAACTGCTCGATCAAATAACTTAACGCTCATGCAAGCTCATAAACTTACTATCGGCGGCGGATGAGGGAGAATCGTCGTTCGCCTTGGAAGCTGTGGCTGCTTGGATAAACGCCAAGAGAAAGCGGGGACAGACAGATTCCATCATTATAGCTAAGGTCGAGGACGTGGAGATGCACGTACGTCTCCTGCCAAAGGTCAATCCAACATAGGCTGACAGGTGACGGATAGTTCCAGCACCAAACAAGGCTCCATCCGCTCTTTCACACAGCACGGAGTCGTACCGGCCTTCCGGCATCTCTCACGCTACCCGGCACATGGGGCTTAACCTCTCCAACTCCTGCTATGGAGAAGCATCACATCCATTTTCCACCTCCACCCGCCACTCCGATGTCTTCCACATCCAGTAGCGCCGGCAGTAATTCGTCGACCACGTCAGTTGACACTGTGAAACCGGAACCATTGCGCAACCTCGACCGTATCTCGGAGAAAAGGGCTCACAATCGCTACGCATATGAGTCTCACACACTGGAGCGCAGCTGCACCAATATCTCTATGGCCGCCACGGGTCCATATATGATACGCCAACGATCAGGAACGTGGAGCACTGCTGCGCTCGGGCGCCTTCGAAGGCGTGAAGACACCATCGACAGTGTCCATGAGTCTGGATACATGTCGGAATCGAGAGTTCACGCACTTCGCAGGCGCTTGCGACCACTACTCCCTCCCACGGCAACGCGGAGAGAGAGAACTCCACTGCATCTTCGACCTGCTACGCCCACCGTCAACGTTCAGAGGCAAACCTCCCTTGACTGCTCTTCAGTGACATCGGCAGTGATAACTGAACTGCCTTCCCGATCAGAAACACGCCAGAGTATACATTCCGTTTCGAGCGAAGGTCCGGAGACAGAAGACTTCCAGTCGTACCATGGTGCATTCCCAGAAGCAGGCGTGGAAGAGTCGTTGGATCCACGTTTGGATAGCCTGCTGGATCCTTGTGCTGCACAAACTTTTTTGCGGCTTTTCAAGGCATACCAATAGTCATGACGGGGTTGAAGCGTGTGCGAGTATGAGATGGCCTTCTCTTTCGTTGTACAACACTGCACTCATGTAACCGCTACAGTGCGGAGGCAGGGTCCTACAAACAATGCATTATGGACACCTTGCATCCGAACTTTCGTGCGAACGGATTTGGCTCCATCTGTCCTATACCCCATTCGATCCACTCATTCAACGGGTTTTCAGGATCTGAGATATTCTGGTCAAGATGGCCGGCCGTCCGAGTCCATGGCGCACGAGGCTCCGGGGCAATATGATTTGATGGTAGTGGCAGTGCACATCTGTCACTGCCACCCCGCCCGAAACGTCGTGACAATCAGAACCCTATCGGAAGCAAACAATGAATAGCGTTGACACGAACCCTGGCCGAAGAAGCCGCGGCCAGAGTTGAGTGCTCGCAGCCTGAGAGCAGATCAACGCTGTTCTGCAGCAACAACCACAACATGGCAGGTCTGCTGCTGCTCACCGCGCCTGTAGTGATATCTGTCCTGCTCGTGACCTGGTACCTTAAGGTACGGGTGAGGCCGCGTAGCGATGCGCCGCCTATGGTCCCTTATATCGTCCCATGGCTTGGCTCCTCGATCGATATGGCCAAGGATGCCGACAGCTTTTTCACCAATGCCACGTACGGATTTGCAATGGCAAGAAAACGCAATCTGACTGGGGCTGTAGGGCTAAGTATGGCAATATATTTGGTGTGCAGGCCGTCGGGTTCTATCGCTACTTCGTGACCCATCCAACGGTTCGCGCGCTATGCTCTTGCCGATTGGTCCCAACTAACCGCCTCTTTCAGCTTGCCAAGCAAATACACAAGATGTCCAAAGTATGCCCACTTGGATACGGACAGGCGCGCATCAACTGATTGTATCTCTTCAGCAATTCGTTTTCACTCCCTACCGTATCCATCTGTCGCAGAAGGTATTCGGAATGAAGAGGACGACAACGGAGGAGACGGAGTTCTTCGCAGATGGATTCTTCGAAACGGTTCATCGGTATGCCACGCTGCAGTTCTCTTGTTAAGTTTTGTCTGATCTCAGACTAGGTTAATGGCGCCCAGCGAGATTATGAAGAACCTAGTGCCCACGTACGCGAAGTACGCGGCTCAAGAGATCGCGGCATATGTCCCATCGCCTACACCAGTCGCCGCACGCGATTTGTTGTACAACATTCTCTTTCGTGCATCTGCATACGCTTTCTTCGGGCCGCAGTTTGATGCAGATGGCTGCATTGCCGATTTCATTGCCTTCGACAAAGCCTTCCCCTTGATCATGCTCGATGTCCCGTGGCCGCTCACCGTTCCCGGGCAACAGGCATACGAGGGAATCATTAAGCACATGAAGAAATATGTGGAGAAAACGAACGGCAACGGCGGGGAATATATGGAGTACATGGCAAACCACGCGAGGAACTACCATGTTGAACACGAGATCCCGGCGCTGGGCCTCACGCTTCTTTGGGCGCTTGAGGCGAATGCACCCCTGGCCGCATACTGGGCGGTGGTGTTGTCCTTGTTCAGCAAGAATGGCCTTGCACCACTGGTTGCCGAAGCTGATACTGCGCGAGCGACCTGGGAGGCCGCCAACCCGAACCTGTCGGTTGCGAAGAACCCGGATTTCTTCGTCGCTCAAGCCAATTTGCCGCTTCTGTCGGCCACCATCCAGGAGACCCTTCGTTACGCGACCTCCTCCTTCTCCATCCGTCGTGTGATGGAGCCCACCACTTTTGCCGGTTTCAATTTCAAAATCGGAGAGGAGCTGGTTATAAATGGCCGCAGTTCGCAACTGGACGACGAATATTACCCCGACGCCGAGATATTCGACCCCTCGCGCTTCCTTAGTGCCGGATCCGCAGCAGGGAGCGGTAAGGAGAAAGTTGTCAACTCACCCACATTCACGGCTCCCTTTGGTGGTGGAGTTTCAATGTGCGAGGGACGTCACTTCGCTCAGACGGAACTCAAGGTCTTCATCGCTCTACTGCTTACGCAACTGGACATTAGCCTGGCTCCGGGTGCCAAGCCAGAGGACGCGGCCTTGGATTCGACAAGGATTGGCCTGGGCGTGATACATCCAAAGCGCGACGTGATGCTACTTGTGAGGAGAAGAGATGCTTAGACGTTACACCGTAGGAAGGAGTTCTTGGGGTTGGGGACCCAGGCGGACTACATTTGTCTTGCGTTCATAATATTACATTCGTATGCTAGATAGATGATGGACAGTGGTGCACAATAAAGGCCTAGCGGTCTCAATTACATTGCTTGTTGAAATCTCCGCAGTGTACAAATTGCAGTCCGTTTACACCAAGCTGTTATCCGCCGCTGGATTGTCGTGATTGCCCAGACGGATGAGGCGAGCTCAACGGCCTGGGCCCCATGGCTCGTTTGCCGGATCTCGGAGGGGTTGACTTGAAACTCCTTCCTCTTCCTGTCGGTGGAGCGGAGGAGCTTGTCGGTTCGGTGGTTGATATTGGTGCCGGTAATGGCCGTATACGTACAGGGAGAGGGGCTGAAAGTGGGGTTGGATCCGGTGTGTCGGCTGTCCAAGGCAATGGAGGCACGGGTGTCTCCTCCGGTATAGGTCTAGGAGCAGGCGACGCATTCGCGATGAAAAACTTGATATTGCGAGGGTTGGGAGGTTGGGACGCTGATACAGCGGGTTGCATCCGGATATTGTTGGCAGGTGCGGGATTCATGGGTGAAGATCGCATTCTTCTTGGTAGTCGTATTGAGGATATAATAGAGCCAAGGGAAGACATAGATGGATTCGCTGCACTCCTTTGCGGTTCTTCTCCAGAGGAGGTGGACAGGCTGGGCCAGCGGCGAATGCCGTTCTCGTCCTTGACAGGGGATTGAGGGGGAGAGGGGTGTTCTGAAATAGTAGGAGGATTGATGGATTGAGCATAGCCGCCATGAGGTGCAGAATTATCTGTGGCTTGGGCGATTAGGAGGAAGAAGGAATATGTTATGGGAAGGACTCACGGAGGTAGGGATATTGTCGTGATGCATGATGTCCTCCAGCCATCGCCGGAAGAATAAACGGTGTTGGCTCTTTCGGGTCTTTCTTGGCGAACAATGAGAGCCCAAATGAAGAGTGTGCTTGGCCATCTGGTATCGGTGAAATTCCTGGCCCCGGTGCAGGGGGTACTGCTTCTGCGCTGAAAGATGTTGGCCTCGACCGGCTTCTCATGCAAAGCGCAATAACAAGGACCACGAGTGCCATCGCAGCCACAGCGCCCACAACAATGCCCGCGATCTGACTGTGACTGAGGGTGGAGCCCGACGAGCTGCCGTACTCAGAATCCCCCCCGCTTGATGCTGGCACAACGCTCATCGTTGACGTCGCTCCAGGAAGACCGAAAGTGGTTGAGCTGACTGTCGGAATCGAGACAGACTGAGTTCCGGTTACAGTGGAAGTACTTCCTGCAAGAGAGTAAGCAATAGAGGACTTGGAGAGATTGACTAGGCAGGACTACCTTGAATAATGAAACTGTCCACCGTGATCTGGCCCCAGGACTTTGTCCTCACATCCCACAAGTTGCAGATAGTCACGTTGTGAATGTCGTTGGATAAGCCGCTGTCGGAGTACAGTGTTACAGGGCCATCGTGGGTCGTACTCGACGCATTCAAGGTGTCCACCACAACCGAATTTACCCCCACCCAGTCCGAGCTGCAGTCCACACACACAGCGAATAGCCCTGCTTGATTGCTCTGGAACCCTCGCCACTGGAATTGAGTTCTAAAGATTGGCTCAGTTAAATGGCTTTGAGGGAGCTTGTTGACCCATACCCAGGTTCTGCAAGGCACGTCAGGCAAGTCCGCTACGGGGTGAGGGCAAACGTACTTGGAAATGTGAATTGGACAGTCGCATTCGGGTTCATGCTGCTTGACGGCATGGAGAAATGGTACGTGTTATCGTATAGATCACGCCCCGGATCGGTCGCAGCTCCCCACGCAGATGGCGGCGTGTACTTGACCCAGGAGCTGCTGTCGTCGACCCACATGCCCGCGGGCTCTACTGCTCCAGCGGACATTGTCGCCAAAGACAATCGGTACAAGTACAGAGGCGACGTAGACGAGAGCAAGGGACAGCTAGCAGTCAATCATCGTGGACGATGTCGAGCCTGGTGGACGCGGTAAGCCCGTCGCCGGGGCGGCGTTTTCATTTGCGGCGAGGCGGTGTCGAGGCGATGCAGAGAACCCGTTCCCTTGCGACACCAAATGGCGCCCAATACAAAGGGGCGCCGTGTGGCTCTCTTGCAAGTTAAGGGACAATGTAAACGTCTCCGATGCTCTGGAGGGCATCTGTTCGATCAGCCACGGCCATCCGATGGGAGGTGCGGGATGACAAGAACGTCCGGCACACACAACGCCCACAAAGGCACGACCGTGACGCCCACGCGGGACTTGTCGCGCATCAGACCTTCCGAGGCGCGCCGCGCGGCTGGAGAGTGCATATCACACCCGCACCATATGAGTGCATTCATCGCTTTCTGTAGAATTGTTATTCCTGCACGGCTGCACTGCTCTTCTTCAGGTCTGCTGATGACTGCTTTTTACTCAATCTTCTGGACATATATATATTGGAACTGTCTTTCGCGCTTGTCCATCTACCGGCAGTATCCTCGTTCTTCTGCCGGCCAACCCCGCCTCCATCCATCCCTCAGGCGCAATCTGCAGAATACCGCTCGAGACGGACTGCTCGAACACGATGCCTACGCTCCTTGTTCCGAGTACGGGCGGTACCATTGGCGAAATCATGATCGGTGGAGGGGTCTTCGGCATGTCGTTTCCGCGGCGCTTCCCTTTTACGTCAATACCACACCGACCCCAACGACCTGCTGAATTCGAAGCGAATGCCAAGACGTCCTTCTCGAAATATCTTAAACTCATGAGACGCGGCTGTGACCTGACGTGTTTGTCAATTATACATGGGCGCTTTCCGTCTGGAAAACTCCACGTCTACATCGCTGGCGGCACTGCTCTTCTTGTCATACTTCCCGCCTTCTTCCTAGCTGTGGATCTAAGCGAACAAGTCTCTTCGTGTTCTAACGGCTATGCCCGTTGCTGTCGGCTCCCGGTTTACCCCATGAGCCCCGTAAATTCTGAGGATCATTGGTATATAAGTACAACGCTGAGGTCGCCAAGACCACCACACACATTTGTTTCAATATCCTTGAACGTGTAACAAGACAGTCGATATGCTTGGATTCATCGCTCTTGCGGCCTTGTCTTTGGCGGCCGAAAGCTATGCGGCACCACTAGATGTTGGAATCATTACGTGCGGGTGTGAGTACCTTGCCGTCTTCCGTGTGAACGAGGCTCAACCATGATGATAGCCTACTCTGTTGGCGCGCTGGATTACAGCAGCCAGACCACCGCGCCTCTCGGGGGATATCGGACAACAGTCAACAGCCAGCAGCAGCTCACTGTTGATGTGATGGATCCGGCATGCAGCCTCAACGCTGCACATATGTTCGAGTTCCAGATATGCAACTCGACATTCATGGACTATGCACAGACTCCGAGCATCCATTATGGTGAGTCCGTGGAAGCTACCAGTTCTGCAAACCTGACACATCTCTGAGGTATTGTCAAGGACGTGGCAAGCGGACAATGCCTGGTGCTGGACAACAACGTCCTCACACTGGAAGATTGCTGGTACTCGGATGATTCCGGGCAGGTCCTCCAGTACTTTGCCTTAGGCGGGCCCGTGTCCGAGTCCACCCTCACCTTGGTTCGCAAGGCTTACGATGGCACCAACGCGCTTGGCGAGGACCTCGTTCCGACCGCCCCGCCAAGCCCATTAGCCGACTTCCCTGTGAGTTTGCAAACGCCTGGAACCACTGTGGAGAACGTGCTGTACTTGGAGACCCGGGCCTCTTGCACTTAGTCTTGAAACACCTCTCGTTCTCAGCAAGGACACTATTTTATCGCCTTGATCCTCATGGACTTACTTCATATGACACGCTCACAAGCATATAGGTTTCATGCCTTCCATCATACAATGGTAATTTTGTCATTCATCGCTAGGTATACACATAATTCCAAAGATTATGCTATCGCAAAATGGGCTTCTTGTGCGTAAGGATATCAGAATACATGAAGAAATAGAACACTAGCCGAAAGCCATGCGGAGGCATTCAAATACCCAGAGAAATCATTAGAAAAGAGGACCGTGGACGCCGAATTAAGGAGGCTGGAAAGCGTGTACGGATGACATGGATGGTAGTGGATGGGAAAGAAAGGAAGTGATTGGGATGAATGATGGTGATCAACCTCCAAGATAAGAAAGAGCCACGAGCAATTCCTTCCTGGCGGTCACAACGTCTTCGAAGTTGAGAGCGGATATCGCGAAGTTCGCGTGCTTCTTAGCATCCCCCATGGCCTTGAAACTAACCTCCTTCGGAGGAGGTGGAGCGGGTGGAGACGGCGCCGGAGCGGGCGGCGCGGAGGGCCGAGCCAAGGTTGGGGTATTCCAGGCCGGAGCAGAAGGCGTTACCGGGGTCTGCTTCGAAGGAGCAGGATATCCCGGCAATGGTTTGACGTGATGGCCCAAGTCGGGAGACACGTTGGCAGAGGATGTCGTGCTGTCCGGCAACGGAACCTGGGCAGAGCGAGAAGGGGACGAGTAGGGGCTCAGGCTGGGGCGCGGAGCAGTTGCAGACGGAGGAGCTAGGAAAGACCTGTCCGGCGTCTCGCCTGACCCACTCCCGCGCTGCTCTCTCCCAGCGGTGGGCAGAATAACAGTCGGCGGTCCATCCCTCCTCGTCAGGCTGTTCCGCCTGTCGCGGGTGCCGGTCAGCGTCGCAGTGGGTGGTCCATTGTCTGGGGTGATAGGCGTGCGTCCATTCGTCAAGCTGTTCTTTCTCTCCTTGCTCTGAGGCTGGATGGTCGGAGGACCACCATTATCCTTCCTAGAAGGAGTCAGACCTGAGGGCGGACCGGCGGGCGTCGAACCGCTGCCGCTCCTAGAGCGATTGTGCAGGTTCGTGTCGATGGTCGGTGGCCCTCTCTCCTGCCGCTCCTGCGAAGGTCGACGACCTCTGTCAGTGATAGGGACAGTAGGAGGCAGCACGCGGGAGCTGTCGCGGCTTGAAGATGGAGTATCGATGGACCCCGTAGGCGTGTGACCAGAGGTCGTGACCGAAGGCCTCAAGGGAGCACTGCCGTTGCGAGGCGGTGAATTGCTGCTGCGCCGTGGAGTGAGGTCGGCCAGAGGAGGCCCAGGCTCGTCGTCGATGGCGGATGGCAGACCTTCCATTGGGCCACGCCCAGGAGGGAAGACGATGTTAGGCCGTGGCGCCTGATCTTGTGAGAGCTGGCGAGGCGCATTGCCATTCGTGACCGTCGGTGTTCTGAGGTCGGACTCGTCGGGGTGGATCTCCTGCAGTTCGTGGATAGGAGATATAGGCGCCGGCTCGTTCAGATCATCCGAGCCACCGGCGGTACTCTCAGTGAACCGCACACGACGCACACTGGGGTCGGTGGGCCTGGCGGACGAGGAGCCGGAAGACCCCGAAGCGTTCGACCCATGAGACGGTTGGGCAGGCGGTGGAGGCGGTTGCGGGCGCTGCTGTTGAGCAGCAAAGAGGTGTCTGCCGTCCACGAAAGCCGTGCCCGGTGTAGACGCCGTGCTCCAATACCCGGCGTCGCTCTCTCCGCCTTCGTCATCGCCTGCGTTACCCGCGGAGCTATCATCCATCATGCTCCCGGGCCGCAAGCTCAGGCCGGGAGTAGGCGTCGGGCTCTCCTGAGGCCATTTGGACGCCTCCCTCTTCCGTTCATCTGTATAATCCGGCCCGGGGGTGGCGACCGTGCTCCAAGCACTCGGCGTGTGTGGGATAGTGCCTGCGCGAGGGGGGGAATAAGTGCCCGAGGCGAATGCACCTGGCTGCGTATCAGGGTGCGGGAGTGCGGTCGTATCCGGGAATGGGCTACTGCCCGCGAAAGGGTCCTCCGACATAGGGGACGTTTCACCCCCTGCTGGACCAGCCAGCGGGACTCGCCCTTCGCGCAATGCTTTGGCAATGTCTGATGCCTTCCATTTAGCGTACTTGATCTTGTCCGCCTATTGGAGGGTCAGATGGGGGCGCATGTATGCAAGATATGGGACGCACCATATCGCCTTCCCGGTCAAAGATGCTCAGGAGTTGCATGAAGTTGGCGGCGGCGAGGAATTTCTTTGCCGTCAGCCTACACACAATGTCTCAGATATATGCATGTATGATGGATGATATGAGGCGCACTTTGTTGCTGCACCCGTCCGGTCCTCGTTGTCTGCACTGCCAAAGATGCGCGACGCGAAGGCTTCGATCCTCTCACACGCAACATCTGTATCACTGATAGCCTGGTCCCCTTGCAGTGCACCTTTGCTCTATTGAACAGTAAGCAATATGCTTCAGGCGGTGAAGTATAAGTGCACGAACCGCTTCGAGATACAAGAGAATCTGCTCGATGTAACGCTTTGCCTCTGGGTCGTTGCCCTTGGTGAGTGGAAGACCTAGACGCGCTGCATTGTACAGGCCTGCGCCACATTAGCAAAGCAGACTTCATGAAGGTCACAGTACGTACACCAGTATGCGACCACCGGGTCGGCGGTCTTGACCTCTGCTGCGCGCTGGAGGAAAGGCGCGATGGCCTTCAGACTTGGCGGGCAGGCAGCGGAGGACGGGAGGTTGGCGGGAAGTGTCTTGGGCGGCATTGATAGCCGGAGCTATTGGGGACTTAGATGCAGATGGGTTCGATGAGGTCGAGCAAGTCCAGTGGCAGAGGTTGGGAGGGTTGTCGGAGCACAGAGGGTAGATGTATGCGCGCGGTATTTATCAGCGAGGAGTTTGGACAAACGGTGTAAGGGTAAGGGTGCAGGTAACCCGGAGCAGGTGGCCGTCCGCCGTGCGGGTTTGCGGACGTTGGCGCAGTCGATACCGTATCGCTGATGTCCGCCCCTGTGTTTGCGAAGTGAACTGCCGTCCTAAATCCAGAAATGTGAGCAAAAGAGGAGCGTGATTTGTGTGGGAATGCCTTCGCATTCCGACGCAGCCGACCACGGCTTGGCGCTGAATGCACCCGCTGTACTTGTCACACACGTCACCGCCGCGCGATCGCATTGATCATCTCCTGCAAGCCATGCAGAGGCAGTCCTCCGCCGCGGCCAATCAGACGGCGGGTTTGCACTGCGCAGCTATATTGGTCAATGACTCGCACTGGAAAACTCTGTCCTATACAATTCCCCAGAAAATTTGGTACCTGTAGAGCGGAACACCGCGTTATCTGCGAGGATCTAACCGTGATCTTGGCTGATTCCTGCGAGTACTGTAGAGTTTACAGCCACGTTGCTGCTTCATGGCCAGTGGGGCTTGACCGCGGATGCGTGCCAACTCCTCCCCTCATCCCCTTTGTCTGGGCAACATATCCCCTTTGTTCTGGCGACGTACATCGTACCGACTTGTCGGCACGTCTTGACCGATGCCGTTTCCCTGGCTCCCTCTCAGGCCGCCTAACGCCGTGCACCTGCTGCTGTACTCCACTACGCACGCTGCTGTGACGGCCAGTGGACTTAACCGACTTCCACGGCGGTCGTCTCACGGCCCACCTCGGACACTGTCGGTGGCCCCATCTGCCGAACAAGCTGCCTCACGCTCAAAGACCGCACGAAGGCGGCACGCTCAGGCTCATATGACATACATTGACTTAACTACTAATATTCAGGTGCATACAACCTCTTCTGCCGACCGCATTTATCTGCTCAATTGGAGGTACCGTCCTGGTCGATGATGACCGGACCAGGCTCCAGACCGATGGTGCCGGACGGGATGACGGGCCCCGGGCCGAGGTTGAGGATCAGCTTGAGGCTCTGGTCGCCCGTCACCTGGCGCGTCTGCAGGTGGCCGTCGCGGAAGACGATCTTCTGCGTGTTATGCTGGATGGTAATAAGCTCTGCTACAGGTCAGACCTGAAACACTGGACGTGGAGAGAACGGCGCACTGTAGCCACCGACGGTGAAGTCGGCGTTGCCATACAAGGACAGGTTGATGGGATAGCTCAGGACGCCATTGTCAAAGTTGCTGCTATCCGGCGTCAAGGCATTGACGATCTTCCGCCGTGCGTCAGTTTGCTCTGCCATTTCGCAGCCGACTCGCTTACCTCAACAGCAAAGTCCTCGCCATCCTTCTGCAGGAGGATGTCGACGGTGGGAGTCTCGTACAGCTCGGGGTTGTAGACGAGGCTGTACGTGAAGGGGATGATAAACCCCTCACGGAACTCCGCGCCCGGCTCGGGAGTGAGGATCTGGCTCTTGACAGGAATTGGGTGGTTGGGTGTGAACATGGTTCTGCGTGGGATTGTGCGGAAGCGGGAGTTGGTGAGTTGACGAAGGAAAGACGTGTTGGGTGGATGTGATTGAATGGGAGACTGTCGAGTTCTCGCCCTTGGCGTGGGGTATTTATACTATTCACTTGGGCACTCGGCCAGAGCTCCGACTCAACGTTGCATCGCCAAACAGGAACTCGCGAAGCTCGGGGGACGGCTCTCAACGTAACCGAGCGGCAAAGCTCCGGGAGACAACTCGTACCGCCCATCCTTGATGATGTGATGGGCTGTCCCGTTCCACGCCGGCGCGAGAACCACACAGAATACCCATCGCGACTTATGCTACACAGAAGGGCACAACAAAGGACCGGCGGGCTTAACCAGTCAGACCGTCGACTGTCGCAACCGCAAAGCGGAACAGAGGAAGATTAGACCCTTGCCGCGTTGGCCGTCCCCCGATTTCGCGGAGAACCAGAAGAACGGACAGCCTTCATCAATCACGTGATCTCGAACCGCCCCCTGCCCGATATTGGGTGAGAACGCTACTGTTTCGCGTGACTGATGGGCGATGAGGGTTGTTTGATCCAGACGCTGCGGGAGAGTCGTGTCTATGTCTTTCGTTCTGCAGCGCTTTACGTGGAGGGTTGAGGTTTGACCGATGCCGAGCGCCCACTACGCGCGCTGATGTTGATTACTGCCGAGCTCATCGTGGATCATCATTCGGCTAGACCCGGTTTATAATCGCATGACGTTGAAGTCCGCTCTGAGACAAACTGTTCCTTCTAGCAGCCACGAGTTCGCATACGCAGTGCACTGGCCTGTCCCCGGATACTGCCGAACAAGTGCGTCATGCGAAGTCGAACAGGAGGCAAGCGCTTGAGGGGTCCGTGAGCATGAAGTGCCCTCCGCAGTCGACACAGAAAATCCTGAGCGCTACCTCATGGGTGGCAGAGATCTTGCCGTCAGTTCGATAGTAGTTCGCAGGCCAGAGCCGTGTTCGTCCTGCTCGAGAAATGAGGCCTAAATTCATGCAGTGTGTGATTCAAGCGCACCTCTTATTCTCTTTGTTTCATAACACAACCCGCCAATTTGGTATCCACTACAGATCTAGGTGGTATGCCTGCTTAAAGGTGAGGCAGACAGGCGCTGCGTAGAAGTCGAGCGGCAGCGCTCATTCATAATTAAGCCATAGGGGAACGTGGGGATGCGTGCCAGCAGCCCAATGTCAGGAACAGCAGTACCATGGTTGAGGGAGCTCGCGGAGAGGCTGAGTATACGGCAACTCGGGTTAAGGAGAGGGGGAATTACTGTGGTGGAGTTGTGGTGGCGTTTCAACCCCCAACAATATTTGCGGCAACTACAGTATGGAGGCCTGTAGTGAGACTGTGCGGCTGACCAACGTTTCCAATCAGCCCCTCTCTCAACTGAGGGAAAGAAGGTGGCTTCATAATAGATGACCTCAACTGGTTCCTATCCACTGGCTTGCATGTCCGAAGGTGGTCGATTTTGGGGCGGGATTAGAGGAAGGTCGGCGGCACCCTTCGGAATCTCGGGCTCCACCATGTCCCCGTGAGAGTGACGCCTTGGGGAGACCTCGCGGGGCTCCCATTGAAATCTGTGCACGTGCCGTGCCTGCGGGATTCTTTCTTGGCCACGCCACTATCGGAGGTTGAGAACAACCGCAACAATCCCCATCAAGAAGAAGAGAAGGTCACCTACGCAGGTAGTTTTGGGCCGACAGAGAACGTCGCAAAATAAGGGAAATGATTCGGATGATGGATTCATCTTCTCTATTGGAGCTCTACGTATGACCACGATTGGAGACCAAATTGGGACGCGGAGCGGGGACCCAATCGGAGAACGTGGAGCCCGCTCCTTTGCCGCTTCCGTCATAAAAGACGCACTTGCATGCTCAGCTTCCGCTTCGATGAACTGCCTGAAACTCCCTACCATCCAATGTTTCATCGTTCACTGTTGAGTGCTGACGATAATAACGCTTGATTGCAAGAAGTAAATGGACTTCACAGCATGCCGACATTGCGGCGTATGGGATTGGGTGAAGAACCAGGCTCATCGTTCATACTTTCCCGTAAGGTGAGGATGACGCATATGCGTGCTCATAATTTTCTTGGTGGTCTCTATGTGGTAAATTAGGGGCAAGGTCCCGACCGATCCCTGGTGCGTGATGACCACATAAGCAGCCGAGGGTCCACTAGGCGTTGGACTGGATCACCCAAGCTATTGATGGAGAGTATATCTTCACTTTCTCGCTTGGATGAATTGTCCGCGATCTGTTCGAAGCCAGCTCATGACGATGGCTGTGGACAAAGAAACAGGCGATCATGGAGTTGTCTCGATAGCATCTTCAGTCAGGCGCAGATGATGGGCGGGGAAGCGCGGAAGGACGGTTTGGGTCCGGCGTAGGGGACCAACGCAGATCAAGCTTCGGATGGGCTGAGCACAGCATGACGCCGATTAGGGCATTTGCATCCGGGTGCATGTGCTTTTCATCAGCCTTCCGTCTCACCGGATTTGGACCCTTTGACTTGTTTATTCCTCGGAATTTGTTTTGCTGGTCCTTATTCTGATAGGAAATCGTGTCTGTGAATTGGCCAAAGCAACAGTGGACGCTCCCAGCTCTGCGGTCTACCAGCGCCACGATCCATAGTGTCTAAACCAGGGGTCGATCGACCACACAGACCGCAGCGGGGTAGAGAAGGAGGATTCCAATGGAAGCCTCCGCGTCGGCGGGGAGAAGCTCCACCCGCAGTGCCGCCCCACACTCGGCGTGTAATTGGAGAGCGGCACGTCATCGACTCATACGCACAATGTTCACACGCGACGGTCATGACCGCAAACATGCGCATAGTCTCGCCGCATCTGCGTCCGATCCGCTTCCACCCACCCAACGACCGTTGGGTGCCAGCGCTTGACAGCCCCTTCCCAACACTCGCACCGCGCAGTGAGGTAGTGCGTGTTTCTCTTACCCCTCGCTTCCTTTACTCTGACTACATTTCCCTTCTTATTAGGCCCCAGTTGGAGCGTCCTTCCAATCACCGTCCCCTAACCAATCCCCACCCTCCCGCCTCCTCCAACTCCCCAACCTGCCCTCGAGTACTATAAAGCCCATACCGCACACATCCCCCATTTCCCCTTCGTTAACCGAGCCCATCTCTGCCCGGTCACCTCGCCTATCCCACGCCTCCCCCAGCATATTCCCAGCTTTCCGTCGCATCTTTCACCTCTCCATCCCATCATCACTCCCTCACGCACCTGCTCTTCTCATAATGATGGTCGCGCAACAAACACCCAACACGTCAATGCATGATCCCGCCTCCTACTCCCCGACCTCCTCCTCAAATCGGTCGTCGTTCGGCAACGACCCTCGCCGCCTCACCGATGACCCCGTCACCGCATACGCACGCGCCTTGCATGAGTACACCCGCAAGCTCTGGCTGGAGGCGCTGAGGCAGGAGCAGATGACCAAGGAGAAGATGGGTTCCGAGCCAGATCGGCACAGGAAGGGCCAATGGAGGAACGGTAAACTCAGGGCTTAGGTCCTGTGGAGGCTACCGACCCTTGCGAACGACCTGCGCTTCGATTGCCGCCTTCCATAACGTCGACCGCCGCCATATTGCGTTCCCAAGCTTGATCAACTGATCGCTCCAGCGCGCTACAATTCCTTTTCCGGTCAGCGAGATATCACCCATATGCATTCGTCGTTCCTCTGCGCATTCAAAATCGCCTCGAGTCTCCACATATGGTTTCGCCGATAGAACAGTTCAATAAGCAACTGTGTCTTCTGTTTTCGTTTTCATTGGTCGCACTGTATCGCTAGCATGTCTGACATCATTCTATGCATGTATCTTCCCATACACACAACTGTCGCACGTACTCCCAAGTACCGTGGCATTGTAAATCTAAACTTATCCCATTACCTGCGGAGGAAGGCGATGCGCGTTGCGAGCGTGTGGAGAAGCAGGCCCTGTGAGGTAATGGTAATCCGGTGTCTTCCCTCGCACATGATATCAGCGTGTCATGCTTTGCCTACCAGGATCACGCTGATATATCTGCGTCACCGCGCTTGTTGACCGTCTCCCGAGCGGCTGTTTCTAACGTGCCGAGGAGTTGTGGCGAGACGAAAAAATAAAGAAGCGCACTTTCGTACGACAAATTGGGGAATGTGTACGAGACAATTCCGAGAAGCATACCGCCCCTCGTCATGCGCCTGTCCCCTATCCCTCGGTCCCCTATCCCGCACTTCTCACGCTCTGCCAGCGCTGTGAAACATCTGAATCCCGACTGGATCGCGCCCTCGGCATATCTTCGCAGCATGCGCTCGCCCTCCTCATTGTAATGCCGGATGTGTAAGGTTTGAATAAGGACAGCAAAAGTCTGAAAAGAAGGAAAGTGGAGGGCTTCTTCCTCGGTGTCTCAGCTTGCGGCATCTTCGGCTTATTGTAATGTATCACGCTGCGGCTCAAGGTAGCTTGAGAATAATGTGACATCATTACAACTGAAGGTAACAAGCTTATCCGTATCGTACACCTGCAACTCATGCGTGAGGCCAGCTAATACGCGATGACGACGCCCTGCTCGCCGACCCACTGATCGCTTCCCTTCAAGCACTCATCGACAATGAACTTGCCCGTGTCACGCCTTGACACCGTGTATGCGCCAGGAACCGTAACCGCCTTGCGCAGCTTGCCGAACTCGGCTCCGTCAGTGAGCAGCGCTGGGCGAACAAGGACGACTTCGTCAAGCCAGTCAGAGGGGACGGACGCGGCTTCGGCGGGGATTGCGGATGCGTCTGGTGCTGGAGGGGTGGGGAACTTGGATGCTTTGAGGACGAGGTACTCCAGCGCCTCTATAGAGCACATGTTAGCATTTGATTCCAACAACAGTAAACCGAGTCACGCACCCTTGTCTACATGCGGACCATGCAGCACTATCCCGTAGAGCGGCCTGAGCAACAACGGCAAGTCATAGTACTTCGCGCCGATACCCATTGAGGACACCGCGATGAGTCGAAGGCCGGGGCGGTTCAGCTTGTGCAGGACGGTTAGGAGAATGGACACGGAGCGCGCGCAGACGTCGGGAACGTCGAGCGGGAAAGACAGCGGGAACTCGTAGTGCGGTGTGCCGCCTGATTCGGCATTAGCTAGCGATTGGGATGTGGGCAGGAGGTTGAGCGCACCAATGCTGAACACAACCGTATCCATCCCCTCGCCCGCTGCGTCGACCGCTTTCTGCACATCCGCCTCGACAAACGCGTCGCCCGTGACGAGCGTCGCACGCGCCTTCTCCTCGGGGGAGAGCAACTCGTAATCTGTGTTTGAGGTGACTGCCTCGGGCTTGCGAAGGAGAAGGGTCGCATGCCCGCCAGACTTGAGCAGGGCCAGCGCGGCGAAGAAGCCGCATCCACGGGAGGCGCCGAGGAAGAGGACGTTCTGGGTGGTCATTTTGGTGGTGAGATGTGGCTATTGAGCCTTTGGAAGGGTGGTGATTGTTGGATTCTTGCGCACGTCGTGTCTCTTTGTATGGAGTGAGTGGACGTCGCCGGCGGGACGAGCTCATGCGGTCGCTGGCGAGTACGGCGCAATGCCGGAGACCCTGAAGAGTCACTGAGACCAGCCTCAGGCTGTGTATGGTCCTTAAACCCTACTGTAACCCTAGCCTGAACACGCTGTAGGCTTGAAAGACAATACTATATTATACATGATCCAGAGTGACAATAAATAGGTATACAGGCGAATCGGGGTTATAGGGATCAGCGAGTCTAGTATGCAATCACGACGCCCTCCCCTCCAACCCACTTGTTGCTACCCTTCAAGCACTCCTCGGTAATGAACCACCCCACATCGCGTCTCGAGATCGTGTACGCTCCAGGAAGGGATGGGGCAGCGCGCACTGTGCCTGTCTCCTTGCCGTCTGTGAACCACCCGGGGCGGAGGATGATGAGCTCCTCTAGCCAGTTGGTGCGAAGGGACGCGGCGGCCTCGGGCATCGTGCCCTCTTCGGGCAGCTTGGCGGGTGTGGGAAACTTGGACGCGCGGAGGCACATGTACTCAAGCGCCGCTGCCGCATGCGTTAGCGCGCGTCCCTTCATCCGGGAGGAAATACTCACCTTTGTCGGTATGCGCATCATGCAAAAGCCAGCCGTACAGGACGCCCTTGAACAGGAAGGGCAGTTCCTTGGCCTTCTCGCCCATGCCCATGGTGGAGACGATAACGAGCCGGAGGCCAGGGCGATTCAGCTCCTCGAGCACGGAGAGGATGGTCGTGATCGCGCGCGCGGTAGGCTGCCGCGGCTCCACGAGGACGCCGCGGGACAATGTCATCTTGCTGGGTGCCCCGCCAAGGCTGAACACAACGGTGTCCATCCCTGGGCCAGCTGCGTCCACTACGCGCGCCACGTCCTCGCGAACGAAAGCGTCGCCCTTGATCAGGGTCGCACGCTCGCGCTCCTCGGTCGAGAGCGCTTGGAACTCGGGGTTGTCGGTCACCGCCTCGGGCTTGCGTAGGAGAAGCGTGGCGTGCCCACCTGCCCGCACGACGCGGAGCATGGCGAAGAAGCCGGTGCCGCGGGAGGCGCCGAAGAAGAGGACGTTTTGCGAGGACATGTTTTGTTAAGATGAGGGAGGATTGAGAGTTGTTCGGAGATTGGAAGGATGAGAGGAAGTGGCTTGCTGTTACTGTTGTTCTGCTGCTCATCGTCCTGCATCGCCGAGTTTATATAGGGCGCCGACCAGCCCCGCCGCCTTCCGAATCTGGGACAGGCACACGCGCTCATCGTCCTCATCGCAAAAGGTTCGGATGGACCCATACACCGAGTCGGCCGCGCGCGGGTCGCGCGCAGTTTGTGTAGCGTATGTCGCCCGTGACAATCATCGAGTCAGTGGGTGTATCATACGTTTTGGCCGCCCAGCGAAGCGCCGGCGAGGTTACGTCAAGTTCCTGCCGGCCGTCGCTCAGGGTCTCCTGCAGATCTTGGGCGCGTCCAGCTGGGAGGACTGTACAGTTCTTCGGGCGCTTGACGTCCCGGCCGGGCCTCGCAGCTCGCGCAGAGCGAACTTGCCGGCATAAAGCGACGTGGAGAGTTCGCAGCTGGTCATGCGCAGTTGTGTCTCGATAGTCTAAAGGTCGAGTGAGCGCTGCGTTTTTGGCTCAAAAGGAGGGCTGTGCGGCCATCGCCGCAAGAGCTGGTGCAGTACGTAAGCGTGATGACATTTCCCTTTGGCGTACGAAGCACTGGCTCAGGGTCCTGTTCATCTTGTTCGGCACCACGGACCAAAGGTCTTTTTTTTTGGCCCACAGCTCTCGGAGCTCCGCACTGATGGGGTCAATGACTCCCATGGTCCATTTTAGAATAGGCGAAGGACTCGCGGCGTAAGCCGATGGCTCTGCCTCCGGTTTACTCCTCGCATATGCTTCACCAAGAGGGCTGTGAAAGGATACGACCAACGTCTTGACTTGCAGAAATAGCAGGGGTGCTATGGTGTCCTTGTAGAAGCGGGGAGCACTGCGCAACTCAGACAGAGAATACACAGCGGACGACGTTTGATGCATTAAAGCCGATTTGGTTCATAGGTTTGACTTTCCCTCGCCCACTACGACAACAAACACCCCAAATCCAGCAAACCAAATGTTCCAGCCCGCATTCTCCGAGTATTCACCGTCCTGCTTAAGCCTTTCAGCAGGAAGCACTGTTGGGACATTCTCCGCTCGAGTAAACCCCGCTCCCCGTGAGGGCGCCGCTCGCCTAGATGAAAAATCAGTTTCGCTGGTCCTCGCATGAAAGACCTGCTCACGGCGTCGTAATCGCAGGACGGCAACACTGGGCCCGGTCCACCATGGATAGGACTCGTAATGGGACCGCTCCCATAGTAGTAGAAGCACTTGAGCGTGCCATCCGACTCGCTCTGGGAAGCTAGGGAGTCGGCACCACCGTCCGCGGTAGGAGGGCAGTTGCAGTTCTGTGCGAAAGTGACGGGGCTGAGCGCGATGGCAGCGAGAAGAGCAAGGATCGTGAGCTGCATGACTGAGGTTGGGATCGAAGATGTTGTATGTGCTTGTGTGCTTGTGGAAGGGTTGCTGAGGGAGGTAACCAAGTCCGCCCTCCTTTTATGCCTCAGAACGATGCCAGACTCAGGAGGTTTCGTCGGTTCCGCAGAACACGACCTCCAGTCATCAAAAGGCTGACAATTTTCTCGATGAATGCAGAGCAGACGGTGAGTCGATGAGCAGAGCCCATCATCGGTCAATGCGAGTCAGCGGTTCCAATCTGCCATGCGTGCGGCATGGCCGGGCGAAGCGTGCCTGATGCGAAAGGACGGCGATGATGATCGCTCAATTCGCTCACCGTGAATCCCAGAACGAGAGTGGCATATTGCAGAGTGTGGGAGAATTCGGCACTCGACCTTTCCGAGGGAAGGAGCAATCATCAGGAACCTGGCCGTGGGAGCGTTCGGAAAGCTGTGCCTGAAGTGCGGAGAAGCCCTCATCGGGCATCTCTGATGCGAACTAGTTCATCTTGAGTGTCAGCCGGCTACATACGCTAGAAGATGGAAGAGAGCGTACCATGCGCTCCTTGGTGCCATAGCTGCGATCCCCTGGGTCACGGGTGTCGTATCAGAACTACAGTTTGGTCACAGGATCGGAGGCACCGGAGCAGGTACGAACGTGTCCGGCGAAGTTGCCAGTGTCCTAGGACTTTTCCACAGATCTCCTCGGAAGAGCGATGAATAGAGGAAATTACTGCGCGATCCGAGGATATCGCCGATGCGTTCTCCAGTGGATGTACTGGGCTGTCCGACGGGAGAGATCGATCTAGTGCCGAGATGGATCGAGAAAGCAGGGCTCCGTTTAACATTTTGACTTCTGATCCGCAAGGGGAGCAGTACCGTTCAGCAGACATACTGATTCCTCATTGCATCGGTACGGCGGGTCATCAACTATGTCCGGGGAGCCCGGATTCGATGACTGAGAGGGAAAGATCGGCACGATCTCTCCGAGTCCGACGGCAAGGACGTGGCGCACGGAGGGGCTTCGATTCAGTGGAAGGCAGGATGCCCCACGCAGACCAACGAGTTGTATAAGACTGGAAGGAGGGGCTGACTGTACATCAGTGAATTGCGTGAAGTTTACACATGGTGCTGCGCACCTTGCTCGCACTCCCAGTGCCCTGGTCCATTGCTTCGCATCGGCCTCCTCAGCCTCCCGCCCTTGGGACCATCGAATCGAACGTCTCTAAATGCCCAAAGGAGGATGGCGATGAGAGCTATTATAACAAGAATTGTGAGCCATGGAGGAATATCGTCCAGCTCATTCATGGACTTCGTTCATACTGGCGGCCGATCATGATTGCAGCGACTGTCCACTGAACCAACAGAGGGACCCTTATTATGACCCGTAGTACGCGGGGCGCGACATGTCTCTTGCTTCACAGTAAAAGGAGCGACCACGGTCACCACCACAGAGAATAAATATTGGCATTGCGTGATTGTACACTTTTGGAAGTCGTTATCGTTAAGTTGAGTCGTGCTCGCTATACTAGTACAGTCCATAGAAAAGGGCCACGGTAGACGCGGAAGCGCCATACCACCGAGAAGTGAAGCTGGTCGTACACGAAGGAAAGAACGAACGAATAATGCTGGCCGGATCCTTCCTCAAGATATGAAAAATAGAAGACCGCCCTCATCGAGCGTTTCCTACGAAGTGTTGTGGAATGATATCACCAGGCTTGTAGGTATTCGCTCTCTGCACAGCGCCCGAATCGGTATACGTCCAAGCTGGATGTGTTGGAGACGATGCGTCTTCGGGGCTCGGCTCTTCTACGGGTAAAGTGGGCAGTGTCTTGTACCTTGATATGCCTACATGAAGACTGCCTGCTCTGGATCGAGTCGCCGATGCCGGCTCTGACTGTTGTTCGTACACCGGCTCTAGTGGCTGTCGGAACCGAGTGGCTTGGGGACTTGTTGGCTCGAGGCCAAAGGGTCGTACTTGAGCCATGATGGGCGCTTCCATTGAAGGGATGCTCATCCCGCTTGGGCGGATCGGTGGAAAGCTCATAGTGCCATGAGCAGAGGTTGGGCTACGTACCAGCAGGGGTTGAACCGGCTGATCGAAGTAGCCTGAGCTACTGCTGGTCGCCCCGGTGGTCGCTCCGCTGTTCGATCGAGCGTGGCTGACGGTGCGAGAGTGTGTTGGTACGCTGGTCGTAAACGTACCAAAGCTCGTTCGATTAAAGTCGGGTGTAGTAGGAGTGCTGCTGAAGCGCGCTTTGGATGCTGTTGAAACCGGAGTAACGTCTGCCGATGGCGTATATTCTGGCGGAGCGCTATAAAGCGCGCCTAGATCGAACGGTGTGATAACGAATGCAGGATCCATACCGGATGTAGGGACGTCAGGGCGGTTCATCCGGCTGTCCTCGCGTTCTTCTGTTTGTTCCTTCTCACGACGCCGTTGACGCAGTAGGAGGAAGATAAGGACGCCGATCAGGATCAGAAACACTACGCCCCCTACGACAGCACCAACGATGGCGCCAGTCGACAGAGAATTTGTGGTCGATGTTGTCGCATCCACTGGATGAGTAGGAAGAACGGTGATGTATGGTGCAGCCGCGCGAAAGATGATAGGTGGGAGTGTTGGCGACTGACATTCTTGAGTTTCGTTAATCACGAGATCTTCCAAACACATTAGAGATTTCGGGGACAAGGTTGGGAGAAGACGTACAATAGCTTCCATTCAGTTGTCGCGGTATCTGAAATTTCACATCGACAGTGAGGTTCTTGGGTGCGATGCCTCTTGCAAGCTGCGAAATGACGTCTCAGTGCGAGCGCTATCACAAGCATGTGTCACGTACAATGTAGGGCGGCGAAGTGTCGTCGATTTCGAACCATACGTCAACCGTGTGAGTGGTGACATGGGTGATGTCCCCATCAGAGTAGTCCTGATCTACGCCTTGATATGTAACCCGACCAGAGCCAAATCCTGATTGCGCATGAGCCACTACACTGGTTATGAGTTGACGTACTCACCATTCGTATCGTCCCAAATCGTCCCATCGACCGGAGCTTGTAAAGTTCCAGATGGGCCACCACGCTCTACAAGATCGTCTATGCGATCGACATCTTCAAATAATAACCGCCGCTGGCTGTTTCCAGACGTGCTGTTTGAGATGATTGTCACTGTCGGAGCGGCGGCTTGAAAGATGATCGGGGGCAAGTCGGGCGTCTGGCACTCTTGCGTCTCGTTGATTACTACTACTGTAACAGGGCTTAGCAACCGATTCCGATGGGAGAAGAAGTACACGTACACCAATCGCCAGACGCGTATGGTATACTGAAGCTTTCGTCCACCATCAGAGTCGCAGGGTTGGGATTTATGCCTCTGGCAAGCTACGGCTGGAGGTCAGCTACTGTCGAGTATTCGATAGAGATCTTTACATAGTAGATGGTCGATCCATCCTCAGCAGAAAGGTAGATATCAATCGAGGTAGTCCTGACATGGGTGATATCTTCATAGCTATAGCTTGCGTTCACCCCTTGGTATTGAACATGTCCAAGACCGATCCCTAACAAATCGTTAACATCAGGACACGCAGGGATTTGGAAGACTCGCCATTTGTGTTATCCCACACAGTACCGTCACTACCAGTAATAATAAGTACTTTCCCGACCATGCATTTAAGGCATTTGGGCATACTTTGGTGTGATCAAATAACCACTCGGTCCTCCCCTCTTCTGCAAGGTTGCCTCTACCACTGCCCCAAATCCTAGAAGCCAAGGGTGTAGATGATGTCGCATTTGGTTGGCTCACGATGCTCGAGGACAGTGATCCAGAAGAAAAAGAAGCGAACTCCTGTCGTTTACAACCTACAGAGGCTATATCAGGGAGGAGCGCACCGCGCACTGGGTAGGACGACGATGCCCTGAGATTGCTGGTCAGGCACAGCAAGCACACTAGCCTCTCAAGTCCAGGTCGCTCTTATGGTGCCGCCGGCCATGCCAGAGTCGGCATAGCCGCGTCGGAAGCTGAGAAGTCCAGCCCGTGCTTCCTTTCTCACACCGTTGAGCGGCACAGATCAAGGCGCGGCGGCGGACGGCGTGCGGCCGGCACGGCGGGCGCATATCAAGCACGGCAATGAGTACGATACCACAGACTCGGCGTCTTCCCACTCCCAAGTGACCTGCACCTTACAACCGGGATATTCTTGAAGATACCGGACCAGGTTGGATGATAACGAGGTTGCGCGCAAGCGCATAGAAGGCGGGCGCTAAACTGCGAGGTCGGGTTTGGCTAGCTGATAATCTGTCAAGTCACAGCCGCCTCCGGAAGCAATTGAGCTTCGCGAAGCACTGCCAGAACCCTGACAAGGGTGCACTCGGCTATTGATGGCTGCTGTCCGCTCAGTTGCCTTTCTTTGTGTCAGTGTCCCTTCGCACAGCAATGTCCGGTTTCCTGGCCCAGCCACGTAAACAAGGGGCTATCCATGGCGGGAATGATGGCCCTCGATCGCTGGGCGGCAGCCAATCGGTCCGTTCTGAGATAGGCGGTAGGACCGCTTCTCCCCCTCAGCTGCCAAGCGCTACATCGCCTCCATATCCGTCGTCATCATTCATCATTGTCGTCTTTCGGGTATGCTTAAGAGGTCGCTTCCGGCTTCGGACGGTTCAGACATCGCCGGTAACAAACGTTGACCTTTGATTGTCACTGCTCACCAACGTACGTCCCGGAGATGGCGAAGTGCCCGACCGGGAGGTAGACTTTGCCGGCTAGGAGCCTGTGCTGCCTCGGGGTGCTGAGGAGAGTATGGCAAGGCGGGTTATATCCTTATTGGAGTG
Source organism: Calocera viscosa TUFC12733 (assembly GCA_001630345.1). NCBI lineage: Eukaryota > Fungi > Basidiomycota > Dacrymycetes > Dacrymycetales > Dacrymycetaceae > Calocera > Calocera viscosa. Next base: position 819,755 of record KV417268.1, on the reverse strand, counting down.
GAAGAGGACAGGAAAGCGCTGACCGCGCACGCCTCTGCTGCGTTGGTTGGTACCGGGCAACCCAGTGCGCCAGGTGCTTTCAGCTGCTCTGTTGCTTCATTGGTATTGTAGATTGGTTTCTCCTGTTTATGTTCCTAGAAATTCATCTGGGTTTCCTGATTCCACCGGAAGAAAGACTCTTCGCCTCGTCAATGGCTCTCGACAAACCCTACGCATACCGCATCTTTCTCCGCCAAGCTCCTCAACACTCTGCTCAGATGCTGTAAAGTGTCATCACTCATACTCCACAGAAATAGACCACAATTGCTGCCTAGTATTGACATATTCGGGCCGCGCTCGCCCATTAGCCCCATGGCAACTGTATCTGTAGACCGGCCTCTCATTTGACATAGGGTATTCTCCTCTGTCCGGCCAGGGCGGTCCGGAAAGCCACCTGGCCACGGTGACTAACACCCGGGCAACCAGGGCGTGTCCAGTCAACCACCACAATGTACGCTTCTGTAAGTAAGATGTTCTAGGGAGAGTCATACTATTATGTTCAGTGTTTGGCAGATTGTGACTGCACCGACTCTTTCTTTTTCGCCGTGTGAAATGTTTTGTTCACACTGCGTACGTGAGCCCATCAGCATCTTCTTTCCAGGGAGACTACCCCCCAGGCGACGTCCAGAAGAGAAACCCTAAATCCACTACTAATCAACACCTCAGGCACCAAAATCAGCAGCAGGCGGTGGAAGCAACACGAGACAAGCACATTTGCGTTGATGTCACCCCTCTGCAGACAATAGCTGCGAGAGCAGAAGCCAAACGACGAACGAGACGTGCAGGACAACTGAATGTAATCAGGGGCAGAAGCGGTGACTGGGGGCCAACCGACGTCTACCACCAAGCCAAAATCTGAATTTGCTGACAGACACGAAACTTTCGAGACAAAACTTGTCCACTCTTAAGATGAAGACGTTTGTTGAAGGTTGTTGAACGCTCATGCGTCGGACCATAGAGCGTCCAGAGGCCAAGCAAGTCTATTTGGTTTCGAATCGTGGTAGAGAATAACAATCATATCATCCCCTTGGATTGCTTGGTGCCGAGCTAATTTTACCAAATCGGAAAGCATGGGGGCGGCGGGGAGGGCGGCGGCGCGGTGCGCTTTCCAGTGCCCGCCTGCAGTCTCCAACAGGGGTCCTCTCTCACATCGGGGGGCGGGATGACGCGGGCCGGCTTCGTTGACACGGGCCGCTCTGAGCGGAAGCAACGGTGTCGAAGGGGCCCCGTGGGGGGGCGCGTTATAGTTAGAATCCAGACCGGGTGCGCACTTTGGGCGGCAAGCCAAATTCAAATGGGACGCGACAGGCAATCGAGCTCCCCTGCCTAACGGAGGCGCTGTGTCTTAGCAGTCCCGCCTGACCAACAAGAGTTGGCCGCTGTGGAGGGCGAACATCGGCGGTCCGGATTCAGCGACGGCCCGGCTTGGTGGCTTTCAGCACCTCCGGAATTGAACGAAAGTATCGTATTAAAGCAACCAACTTTGGCCTTCCTTGCTTCTCTTCTTTCGTTAGGGAAGGCTCACCGTCTCCCGCATTCCTCAAGTCAGAATCAACGTCTTGGGACCTTGCAAGATGTCTGCTGTGAGCACACCTTCGCACGAACAGGGTCTCGATGCGGAGAAGCACTCCGAGGCTGAGTTCAAGGACCACGCTCCCCAGGAGCCTGCGTACCCTCTTGACCCGGCCTTTGAACAGAAGCTCGTGCGCAAGGTGAGCGTTCACTGCGTCAAGCGGTGATCTTGCGGCTCACTCTCCCCATCAGCTGGACAAAATGATTGTTCCGACGCTTATGGGCATCTACCTATTTGCTTACCTGGATCGCGGAAACATTGTATGCGCGGCAAGCTTGGGGCGTCGAGCTAAAATTAATCACATTTTGGGTGACAGGGAAATGCTCGTCTTCAAGGTCTTCCTCAGGATATCCTAAATGGAGATCCTTCGGGCGCACTCTTCGCATGGCTCAGCGCCGCCTTCTACTTGTAAGGCGGCTTTAACTCAAGGACCTCAGGTGTAAGCTAAGATTGTTTAACAGCGCTTATGTCATCTTCCAGTATCCTGCCACGATATACGCGAAGAAGTTTAAACAGCATTACTGGATCGCCACTGCTTGCTTTGGCTGGGGACTCGTCAGCTTGCTCCAGGCAACCACCTTCAACTTCGGCTCCATCTTCATGTGCCGTTTCACAATTGGCTTCTTTGAGTCCATGTTCGGCCCTAACATCGCTGCTTACTTCAGTGAGTGCTCCTCCCGTCGCCTTCATTCCAGCGTTCTGCTCTAAACTGACGGCACAGCCTATTTCTACACCCGCGAGGAAATCGGCAGGCGCATCGGTATCTGGTGGGCTACCGCCTCTGTTGCTGGTGCTTTCGGTGGTCTCCTCGCGTACGGCGTGCAGCACATCCATTACAAGTTCAACCCCTGGCGCTTTCTCTTCATCATTGAGGGTGCTCCTGCTATGCTGATCGGGATCGCCATCCCTTGGATCCTGCCGGATCGACCTGAGGAGTCCACCAAGCTCACTGAGCCGGAGCGTGCTCTTGCCATTGCTCGTATGAAGCGCGGAGGCTCTCCAGAAGTTGCCCGCACTCTTTCCTGGGCCCACGTCCGGATGGCGCTGTATGACTGGAAGATCTACTGCGCGGGTATCACCTACTTTGGCACTAACTGCGCTCTGTCTGCCTTGGGTTCTTTCCTGCCCACCATTATCAACCAGATGGGCTATTCTGCGGCGAACGCGCAACTCCTCAGTTAGTTTTTTAGTTCTCCATGACCGAGAAGCCATCTCTGACGCCACGTGCATCTAGCCGTCCCGCCGTACGCCGTGGGTGGCCTATCGCTCTGCATAATGAGCTTCGTGTCGGGTCAGTTCAAGTCCGACTCCATGTTTGGATGACGTCTAACCCTATGAAGATCGCTACTACAACCGCGGCATTCCCATGATCGTTTTCACTGCCATTGGCGGCACTGGCTATCTGTAAGTCCTAATTCGCCTCTTTGATTGCTCAACTGATCTGATCTCTCACGATAGCATTCTTTGCGTTGCACCGACATCTAACGTCGCTGCTCGTTACGCTGCCACTTTTCTTGTCACGATGGGCACTTACACCTGCATCGGCATTGCGATTGCATGGTACGTTTTAAGATGGGTGCAACTGGCCGAAAACTAAGCGACCCGGACAGGTACCCTTTCAACATGGGTTCCGAGTCCAAACGTGCTATGGGTATTCCCATCTGGCAGTCCATCGGCCAGTGCGGCTCCATCCTGGGCTCTTATATCTATCGTGAGCAATGCTTTGTCCCGATAGAGGGCACGCGCTGATATCCTGGACCAGCCAACACCGATGCGCCTCGCTTCATCCGTGGCTTCGCTGTCACTTGCGGTCTCTTCTACTTCTCGACGGCCGTAGCTATTGTCCTTAGCGTGAGTTTTGCTCCTCCTGCGTCTTCCTGTTCCCCGTCTCATTTTATCTCCAGGCCTACATCTACTACGAGAACGCGCGTAGGGACCGCGTGCATGGCAAGGTTGACCCCAACGCAGAGGTGGACACGTCCGAGCTCGCCGACTACGCGCCCAACTTCCGCTACGTGCCTTGAGGGATGTCCGGAGTCGAGCTTCTTTCATTGGAATTGAATACTATACATGAGTCAGACTCTACTGGAGTGTCTGAGGCCTTTTGAATGAAGCACTAGCTGCCCTAACATATGCGATATATAGTCGGCTTTGTAATCTCGATAATGGGATGATTATGTAATGCTTACTGTCCACTCTGTCTTCCAGACCAACCGCCACGGACGAACCAAGGTTCCTGGATTGGTCATCTTGCTACTGGGCGCGTGTCACACATACACCTTGCCACTTGGCGGCATTCATTGGCTAGGAAATTAGTCTGGGGATGTCGTAGGCTAACATGGACACGAATGATTTCGAACATGATTGATTGCATATCATCTGATTGCCTCGGTAATTGCGAAAGAGATCTAAAAACAAATAATAGTATTGCATGCTCTCACAATGATCACCAGTCGGCGATGCCCTCGTGGAGCACGCGGATGCGCCCAAGCTCATCGGTCTGGAGGTAGCCGTTCCCGTCGAGCCAGGGGTATTGCTGCTTCCGGATCTCCTCGTACTCCTCGATCTCCTTCTCGTGCATGAGGGTGAGGGAGATGTCGTCGAGGCCCTCGAGGAGACAGTGCTTGATGAAGGGGTTTACGGCAAAGCTGAACTTTTGCCCGTTGGGGCGGATGACGACCTGGTTGGGGAGGTCGACGGAGAGCTCGAGCCCGGCAAACGAATCCTGCATGCACAGCTCCACCTCGTCCTTGGTAAGCACGACGGGGAGCAGGCCGTTCTTGGTGCTGTTGTTGTAGAAGATCTCGCCGTAGGACTCGGCGATGAATGCGCGGAAGCCGAAATCCTCCAGCGCCCAGGGCGCGTGCTCGCGCGACGAGCCACAGCCAAAGTTGTATCGGGCGACGAGGATCTTTGCGTGGTCGTAAGGCGCGCGGTTGAGGACAAAGTCGGTGATCTCCTTGCCGGTCTGGGCGTCGAAGCGCATGGGCTTGAAGAGGCCCTCCTTGAGGCCCTTCTTGGAGATCTTCTTCAGGTACTCCTTGGGCAGCACCTGGTCAGTGTCGACGTTGCTCTTGTCCATGGGCGCTGCGTAGCCCTTGAGCACGCCATCCTCACCAAACTTGGGGATGCCGCTCTTGGCGTCGGCGTGGCGGTGGACGGGGGCGGGGACCTGCTTACCGGCCTTGACGGCAGCGGCGACGACCTGGGAGAAGGGGTGTGCGAGCGGGGCGAAGGGGTGAGGCTCGCCGACCTCGACCTTGGGCGCGGCGCTCCCCGCGGGGATGGGGGCTAGCTTGCGCACGTCCGTGATGTGGCCCGCGATCGCGGCCGCGGCCGCCATGGCGGGGGACATGAGGTGAGTGCGCCCGCCGGCGCCTTGGCGACCCTCAAAGTTCCGGTTGGAGGTGGACGCGCACCGCTCGCCCGGCTGCAGCTTGTCCTCGTTCATGGCCAGGCACATGGAGCAGCCCGCCTCGCGCCAGTCAAAGCCTGCCGCCTTGAATATACGATCGAGCCCCTCCTTCTCCGCCTGGATCTTGATGTTTCCAGAGCCGGGGACGACCATGGCATAGACGTTCGGGGAGACCTTGCGGCCGTTTGCGACCGCAGCGGCGTTGCGGAGATCCTCGATGCGCGAGTTTGTGCACGAGCCGATGAACACCTTGTCCACCTTGATCTCCTCGATGGGCATGCCGGCGGTGAGGCCCATGTACTCGAGCATGCGCTCCATCGCCTTTTGACGCTGCTCGTTGTCCGCGTTCGACGGGTAGGGCACAGTACCCGTGACGGGGGCGACCTCCTGAGGTGACGTGCCCCACGTGAGCGTGGGCGCGATATCCTCCGCCTTGATGAAGACCTCTGCGTCCCAGTGCGCATCCGCGTCCGAGGCGAGCGATTCCCAGAACCTGACTGCCTGGTCCCACTTTGCGCCTTTCGGCGCGAGCGGGCGACCCTGGATGTACGCGTACGTCGTCTTGTCCGGCTTGACGAGTCCGCAGCGCGCGCCAGCCTCGATGGACATGTTGCACATGCTCATGCGCGCCTCCATGCTCATCGCCTCGACGGTCGTGCCGCAGTACTCGATCGCGTGGCCCGTCCCGCCCGCGGTGCCGATGACGCCGATGACGTGGAGGATGACGTCCTTGGAGGTGACGTGTGGGTGCAGCGTGCCGTCGATCTGGATCTTCATGTTCTTCGAGTGCCGCTGGTACGAGCACTGCGTCGCGAGCACGTGCTGCACTTCGGTCGTCCCGATCCCAAAGGCGATCGCGCCGAACGCGCCGTGCGTCGAGGTGTGCGAATCGCCGCACACGACCGTGCACCCGGGGAGCGTGAAGCCCTGCTCGGGGCCGACAATCTGGGATGCATGAGTACATGGCATGGCAGCACGGGATGGGACGCACATGACAGATCCCTTGGCGCTTATCGGCAAGGGAGAAGTAGACGACACCGTGGTCCTGGCAGTTCTTCTCCATGAGTACGACCTGGTGACGCGCCTCGACATCGTCGATGAAGCTCTCGTCGTCCGTGTACCTGTCGCGGTTCGCCGTGGGCGTGTTGTGGTCTACAGTACCGAGGGTGCTCTCGGGCCTGCGGACGCGGCGGCCGGCCTCATTGAGCCCGTCAAAGGCCTGGGGTGTGGACACCTCATGAATGATGTGCCTGTCGATGTACAAGATGGTGGTGCCGTCTTCCTGGGTGCGCACGACGTGGTTGTCCCATATCTGCGGCTAGTTAGCATGCGATACCGATACGGGAGGCGGGCGGTGTGCTCACCTTGTCGTACAGAGTACGAGGGCCGGCGACTGGCTCAGGCATGACTGCTTGTTATGGATACAACGACGGGGATTGTGATGGGTGGGATAGCGAGCTGGCCGGCCCCTTTGATAGATATCGCATGCTTATATTGAGCATATATTCATGGCCCGGTACGGCAAGTCGCTGTCCTCTGCGTGTTCGAGGGCGTTACCCTCTCGCCCGAACGCGCCGTGAGCCGACGGAAGCAGTTGGGGCCGCCCTGGCTGCCGACTCACACCGGCACGCGGCAGCGCGGGGCGCCGGGGCGGCAGCGGCCCGCCCACAAAGCCACATTCAGTTGCCTGCTCTCCCCTGCCTGCAACCGGCACCCTCCTGGCCCGCTCGCGTGCCGCATCACCCTCGCCCTCTCACCTCCCGCCCATTTCAAGAAGCAAGCGGCGCCGGAGCGCGCCCAGCCCGGAACGCGACCGTCCGATCGCCCGATCCCAGGCATGTGCAAGACAATTAAGCTGCCCGCGCGCGCCGCCGCTCCCTGCGCTCCTTGGCTGAATATACGTGAACCAGTCTCAAATCCAACTACGCCAACCACCGTTGCGACGCCGCAGTACGGTACAGGACGGTGCGTCCAGAGCGCGTGGACGGGCCACTCTCAGCCCGCAATTCATATATCATCCTCCAGCTACTGGGCAGCCCACCCTGGTGGGCAGAGCGGAGGAGCACAGGCTCTTTATCCACAGCCCTAAACCTAACAGAGCCAATCCCATCACCCGGATTTGCGTACTGTATCCCCAGAAACTAATGACATTTCAAGCAGGAGTATTAGCTGATCAGGCTGAACCACAATATTAATACCGGTTCATCAGAGTTCACGCTCCTCGTAGCCTCGCCGAACTTACCCTGAGTCCCTGAGCTCAAACAAGTGAAAACCCTCGGCCGACGCATTGAAGAAGCACGACAATCAGGCTGCTCGCGGTCCGCGCGGCCGAACGCACGGGCTGACCACTCTCCCGAGTGAGAGGGTGTGCTTTGTGTTGATTGCTTGAATCGGGTCATATCACTGCACACTTCTGAAGCTGGCCGAGGTGCTTGGATCATCTCTGGCAACAATTGACTGCTTGACTTGGGCGTTGGACTGATATAATCCCAGGCACCACGCGTCCGATCGCCTTTGATCGGATAATCTATGTTACTAGCAGGTCTCCCTAGTCGGCGCTGCCTTCTATTGCTCGGAGCTTCTCACACGATGCAACTGGATATCGATCTTGGTTTGGTTGTTCGCCGATACCGTCGGGCGAGCTCGGCCGCGATTGCCATCGCATCTATCGCATCTCTGTTCTTCTGCCTGATGTGTTTTGACTGATCGGTCACTCAACGAGAAACAACGGTATTCGATCTGATTCTTTGACAGCAGTTTTCTGCTGGGTTTGAACATCGATGGGTACGACTTGGAGAAACTGTGCTCTGCGACTACATCCGACAAGCCGACTGTAGTTTCGAGCCTCGCCCCTCTCCGAGCAGGCGATCAGCAGGACGCCTCGTCCGAGCAGGTCCCGCCGGGGTTGTTGATGTATTCGAACGCGCCATCCTATTCCCAACATCAGCCCAACGCCCCTCTGTCAGACAAAGGGAACGACTCACTTCATAGTTGTAATAGCAGTTCCAAGTGCTGCTCTGCCTCTTGCGCGAGTCGATCCACTCGTAACCGCAGATCAGCTGGTCGCCGTTCAGGCTGTTCTCGGTGGTCGCGATGTCGCTCAGCGGTGGGGGCGGGCAGGTGCAGGCGAGCACGGCCGTGCTGAACGTCGTGCCCAGCACGAGGAGGGAGAGCGTCTTGGACATCATCTTGTGCGGGCCGGTTGGGCTTTGGTGACTGCAGAAAGGTGCTGGTTGTTGCTGGCCTGTATGGACGCCTGTTGTGCTTGGTTTTATACTACACTGTCGTCCATTGATCTAGGCCATTTGACATATCCGTCGCAGATTGGTTCCAAGACCACAACTTGCTTATAACGCGGGTTGCATTTCCGTGCTTCGGGATCCGCCAAACGCGCATGGAGGAGGCGATGCACATCATCAACATTCTTATTGCCCGCGTAAGCCGCTACCTACAATCCCACGGAAAGAATACTTTGCTCTTGCTCTGGCGACGTTGATTTGGCGTCCAATCGCGGCAGTTCGGATATCACACTACACATCCCTCCGACGTCTCCGGTTCACCTCGTTGTGAATGACAACTAGAAGTCGCTGCATTCAACGGATGACTGACCGACGAACCTGACATGAACCTTGGCGTTTCCCCTGATGCTGCTTACCGTGTACCCACACTCGTTTGTATTATAATCGTCAGAGTTTGCTTTAGCGATTGACAGCTAATTCCCGTTGAATGAACTGGTCTAAGAGCCCTGCGATCATGAAGTCGATTTCACTCAGCAGCGTGCAACTTGCCGATACACCTTCAGCGTCGTTGATGACCGAGTTACTCGCCCGAATACCGGAACTGTTCGGCCGATATGTCCAGAAAGCACAGAGTGAGCGGGTGTGATTGCTCGATGCAACGCGGTGCGAGGATAGAGACGGTCTGGCAATTCATTTTCTGCTGGGAAATGCGTACTTCGGTGCGTATTCGGCTGGGGTTGGATCATATGATCATGCAGGCAAAGTAGACTGGGGTTGTCCTCAAGCAAACGCGAAGGAACGATGGGGCTCCGGGACTACGCTTTGCGCCTCCTTCTCCCGGGGCCCGCTGAGAGGTCCGCCGCCCGTAGGCACACGCCCCGCGCAACTCACGTCGCTAGAGGACTGGAATATCGCGGACTGTTTCTGACCAGCTGCTCGCACTCGACATGACCCTTAGCGCTCGCATCAACGGTGCGGTAGCACTCCCATGGGCGGGACTGTCTCGCGCACTGCGTCTGCAGCTACCTCACTGGAGCATCATCCCGCGTAGGCCGTGGCCGATCACGCCGTCGCCGACACCTGCGGTCGCAAGGAAGCGGCAGGAACGACGGAGGAGAGAAGCAGCGGCAAGCGTCACACCGACCATGTGCAGGAAGATTCCTTGAGATTCATGTTGGTCGCTCCTATCCGGCTGCATCCATCAGGACGCAGTGCACTTCATCGCCCTTCATCAGAATTCACCTTGTTCCCGGGTGCCTTATTGCCCACGAATGAGGTTCGGCGAGAAAACACGGGATATGGGGTGTGACCCGTGACTCTGTGTCTGGAACCGAAGCACATCCGCCTATCCGGGCCGAAGATGTTGGAATGTGGCAAGGAAGCAGTTCTGCGATGCTCCAAGCCTGCAATTCAACCTGCCAAAGAACGCCTCTGTGCACAGCAAGACAATGGTACTGACATTGGACAAGAACATATGCACACATCATGACCATAACGGATCACAGTAATGTCAGCACCATTGATACAGCTGGCCAAGATCTTCATGTCTCGGAGCCGAGTCCCGGGCCGTCTTCCAACATCTTCGCACCCTCGGACGTGCCCGCGCCGCGGACGATGTCGGGTCACATTGAGTCAAAAATGTATCCTTCTATCCGACAACGGGGTTCGAACCTATGATCAGTTCGGTGGGCCACACGCTTCACCACGGAGTCGAGGGCAGCGCACGCTGGTGGGCAGCACGGGCTACCCCGGAGCAGAGTACGGTATAGCCATTGCTCTAAACCTTAACCCAGTAGAGCCAATCCCATCATCCGGATTTCCGTACTGGATCCCCGGTAACCAATGACGTTTCAAGCTATCAGTTGAGCAGGCTTAACCACAATTGAATATTAATACCCATTCATCAGATTTCACGCTCCTCGTCCGAACTTACCCTGAGTCCCTGAGCTCAAACAAGAGGAAACCCTCGGCCGACGCATTGAAGAAGCACGAAAATCAGGCTGCTCGCGGTCCGCGCGGCCGAACGCGCGATGTGACCGCTCTCCCGAGCGAGAGGGTGTGCTTTGTGTTGATTGCTTGAATCGGGTCATATCACCGCACACTTCTGAAGCTGGCCGAAGCGCTGGGATTGTCTGGCAGCAAGTGTCTGCTTGACTTGGGCGTCGGGCTGATGTAATCTGAGGAGCCACACATCCAATCGCCTTTGGTCGGATAATCTATGTTACAAGTAGGGCTCCCCAGTCGGCGCTCACCTTCTATTGCTCGAAGCTTCTCACAGGATGCAAATGGATCTCCATCTTCGTTTGGCCGTTGGCCGACGCCGTCGGGCGAGCTCGGCCGCGATTGCCGTTCTGCCATCGCATCTGATCGCATCTCTGTTCAACTGCCTGCTGGGCTTTGACTGATCGGCCACCTAACAAGGAACAACGGTATTTGATCTGACTCTTTGACAGCAGTTTTCTGCCGGGTTTAAACATGGATGCGTACAATTTGGAGAAACTGTGCTCTGCGACTACATCCGACATGTCGACTATCGGCCCGCGCCTGACCCATCTCCGGGGTTGTTGATGTCCTCGAACGCGCCATCCTACTCCCACCATCAGCCCAGCGCGCCTGACCCATCTCCGGGGTTGTTGATGTCCTCGAACGCGCCATCCTACTCCCAACATCAGCCCAGCGCTTCACTGCCAAGCAACGCGAGCGACTCACTTCAGAGTTGTAATAGCGGTTCCAGGTGCTGCTCTGCCTCTTTCGCGAATCGATCCACTTGTATCCGCAGATCAGCTGGTCGCCGTTCAGGCTGTTGACGGTAGTCGCGATGTCGCTCAGCGGCGGGGGCGGGCAGGGGGAGGCAAGCACGGCCGTGCTGAGCGTCGCGCTCAGTACGAAGAGGGAGAGTATCTTGGACATCATCTTCCGCAGGCTGGTTGGGCTTTGGCGACTACGGACAGGTGCTGGTTGGTGCTTGCCTGGATGGACGTGCTTTGTGCTTGTTCTTATACTGCACTGTCGACCATTGACCTAGGCCATTCGGAATGATCGTCGCAGACTGGCTACAAGACCTCAACTTGCTTATAACGCGGCTTCCATTTCCGTGTTTCAGGATCCACGGAGCGCGCATGGAGGCGATGCACATCATCAACATTCTTATTGCCTGTGTAATCCACGACATACAATCCCACTGAAAGAATACTTTACTCTTGCTCCGGCGACGTTGATTTGGCGTCGAATAACTGCATCGGGGCAGTTGATATATCACACTACACAACCCTTCACGTCATTGAATGACAAGTCGCTGCATTCAACGGATAACTGCCTGACGAACATGACATCAACCTTGTCATTTCCTTGCTGATATGCAGCTTGTACCCACACCCGTATGCATTATTTTAGTTGGAGTTTGCTTTGGCGATTGCCAGCTAATTCCATTCCCGTTGAATGAACTGGTGCAAGAGCCGTGCTAGAAGTCGCTATTTCTTTAGATGACGAAGTTCATTCCACTCATTGGTACGCACACCGCCCATACAACTTCCCCGTCTTTGCTGACTGAGGTACGTACTCGCCCGAATATTTGGACTGTTCGGCCGATATGTCCAGGAAGCACAGTGAGTTTGTGGGATTGCTCGATGCGACGCGCTGCGAGGATAGAGACGGTCTGACAACTCATCGGGAAATGGGTAGCTCGGTGTGTATCCGACTGGTGTTTGATCATATGACCATACAGGAAAAGTAGACTGGGGCTGTTCGGAAGGAAACTGATACCATTTGAAGCAACGATGCGGCTCCGCGACTACACTTCGCGCTCCCTTCTCCCGGGCCCCGCTTAGCAGTCCGCCGCTCCTAGCAGACGCCCACACTACTTACTTCGCTACAGGACTGGTATATCGCGTTCTGTTGATGATCAGCTGCATGAACCACAGGGCTTTCATCAACGGTGTAGTAACACTCCCACGGGCCGGACTGCCTCGCGCACCACGTCTGCAGGTACCTCAATGGAGCGTGGTCCCGCTCACGCCATCGCCAATCACGCGGCCTCCGGCACCTGTGGTTGCAATGAAGTCGCAGGAGCGAGGGAGGAGGGAAGCAGCGGCTCGCGTGACGCCGACCATGTGCAGGAAGATTCCTTGAAATTCATGTTGGTCGGGCATCCATCGGGACGCAGTGCACTTCATCGCCCTTCATCAGAATTCACCTTGTTCCCGGGTGCCTTATTGCCCACGAATGAGGTTCGGCGAGAAAATTGAATAAGGTCTATGTGATGCGACTCGTGACTCTGTGTCTGGAACCGAAGCAGATCAAACCCGCTGACACACACCGTCCTCTATCCGGGAGGCACGGAGCCGAGGGCGGCTGGTTTCATAACACAGCCGGCAATCGGAGACATGCCCTAGCGAACCTTTCATCAGCCTTGATGTTGTTCTTAGGTAGTTCGCGTTCACCTGCCATGCGCTCTCTAATGATCTCATCTGGTACGATGATCCACAAGCACGTACTATTATTACATCAGGGCACGAAGCAAAGGAACCTCAAGCAGTGTCTGACTATGCACATGCTAATCATGAGTCAGACCGCTTCACCGATCCATCAGCTCGGCGGATCTGATGAAACTTGGAGACTGCATCTTTAACGAACAGTGCCCAGGATCAACACGGGCCCAATTACGGTGAGGGGCAAGAACTAGAATGTATTTATGTCGCAAGGAAGATGGTTTTATACACGGCAGCGTTCTAAGAAAAAGGAGTGGCCTTCCATAGAAAATGCATTCCGTCCCCGTGGAGGCGGGGAAAATTTGAGTAAGCTTGATGAACGGCTTCTTCACCTTCCGACTGTTTCCTATGAGACACCGCCCGCGGCACAGGTCATCTTCATTACAACGGTAGAAGCATTTTCAGGTCTGCTCGATCACGTGCTGCAGAGCTGGTGGTGTCTTGCGCTGCTGGGTCTTTTAGCGGGTCACTCTGACCGATGCGCGATGTTTGGCGCTGCACATTTGCGGTGTCCGGTAGGGCTGGCTTGTCCCCGGACGGTATTCGGTGATCGCTGCGATGGATGTCTATTTGCACGACCGTTAGTGCGGCAGTCAAACCATCTATTTTGAAAGACAGCAGAGTTTGACGTACTCATGTCTGAGTCGGGCGAAGTGACCACATATGCTGATTCAAAGGGGGCAAATGACGTTGGGAAAACATATAAATAAATGGACAAGAGGAGTGATCCAACTCAGCAGCTCGCCCTCTAAGAAAGCCCAGCATCATTCGACCCAGCATTTCCAACCGCCCCTCAATATGCAATTCCACATCATCGTTCTCCTGGCCGCTCTTGGGGCAGCCAGCGCAAGCGCAGTCCCTCGCCAGGCTTGCACGGGAACCTACGTCTGCCCTCCCGAGACGAACAACGGTATCCCCCTCGCTAACGAGTTCGACAATAACCCCGGCGAGCTTGCATGCTTTTACGGTGTGACCAACCCCAATGAAGGTCCGGTGGGTCCTGTCCTGCCGTCTTGCGACTACGACTCCGTAAGTCCGTCCTACAGCGAAAGAAAACCAGAACTGATCATGTTTGGATAGGCCACCGGTGCTCTGACCGCGAGCAACATCTTCCAGGACGGCGAGTGCCCTACCGTGGCCGAGTGCTGGCTAGGAAACCTTCCTCCCAAGAGGTCTTGAAGAAAAATTCGGATGCACGTCTTGAGAGTCACCAGTCAAGAGTGACCAGTTGACATCTCCGTATCGACTCGAAAGGGTCATTGTCCAGGAATGCCTGCAGGAGCTTTGTGTATCCTCCCAGATAGCTGTGCCTATATACCACATTTGACCTTGACATCGGGGCTCATCAAAGGCGCCGCTCAGGCAGACAAGGGCCGAGGACAAAGCGAGTACAGTGAAGGTATGACGTGGAAAGAAGAACGTGGTGGAAGGGCGGAATCAAATGGCGCGTTTGACATGTACCTCAGCTTCATTGGGTTTGCGGTTGTTCCGCGTCCAACGCCGGCCTCGTGTGTATTCATTCTCTGGAATCTGCTACTTGATCCACTACTATGCAGACTTATCGTTCAGCTCGTTCGATATGTCTCTTGGGTAGGCAGGTGGTTGCTAAGGGGCCATCTTCCGTCCTGCAGTCTCCGCTTGGCTCCCATCGCTGCTTCTCGGAGATACAGTCTGCAATTGCCTCGAACAAGTCTGAGCAGCCTCATTCTTCCCTAAATGATTTCCTCGCTCAGAAGAGGGTGAGAGGCTTTGGTCACTTTACTTTCCGCAAACCAACAGAATATATAGACGGTCTGGCCGGAGAAGATGGTTGCAGGACCAACGTCATTTCATGCCAAGACCAGTGTAAAAGGTATGAGACCGTTCAAGGACTTCCGTTGAAATGTCAACCTGATCATACCGATTGAAGGACGATCTGGCATCCGTGACATCCGTATAAGAGACCATAGAATCATCAGCGATTCGGGTGAAACCTTTGCCGGGTGGGTTTATCAGGCAATTTGCAGCATCCAATCTAACAGATTCATGCTAGGTATGATCTAGGACCGATGAGCGCGTACGTCATGATCGTTCTATGTGATATGCATAACTAATCGAACCACTTCCAGCGAGATCTTATTGGCCGGTGTAAGTCAAACCTGTTTGCTGATTGTGTCATACTCATCGACGCCTATCCATAGCTGTCCAGTTGCGTCGCGCACGTGTACCTGATAACAGCCGCATCCATGGACGTTCCTCTTACTTCGCTCGATGTCGAGGCCCACGGTTCGGTAGACTTACGAGGTGGTCAGATTGGTGCATCTCGTTTCACGATCATGCGGTGTCTCGCCTTGCTAACCATCATATGCAGGATATGACGAGTTCAAACCTGGAGTTGACAATCTCTCTTACGATGTCTATGTCTCCTCCCCTGCCCCGAAGGAGAAGATTGAAGAGCTGCACGAGCAGGTGGAGCGCATATGCCCTGTGCTCAACACCTTCCTTCGCCCTAACAAGGTGGAATCGCGGCTCTACTTCAGCTCGTCCAAGACAGAAGTGTACGTTTGATAGGTCGCTTTACAGTATATCGATATTTGGTACCTGTCCATGTCAACTATGTAAAGAGATTATCTCAGCGTATTAAGTTCGTGCGTACAGGTCCGGCAATGGAAAGCCCATGGGCCAGAAGCGGTTCAACGGAGATGGGATAGTTGTCACAGGTGTTTCATTGTTACACTACATTTGGCTTCCTTTCGTTGTTCTATTGTCATCGTCTCGAATCAGGCTGAATCGTTCATGCACATGCACACGAGCTCAGCGCTGGATCTTGAGACTGAAGTCAATGTGCTGAACAGACTGGTGTACGGCACTGGTGCTGAGGATGTCGACGCCTGTTATTGTATAAGTGTATGCACACAGCTGCAACACGTGAGCGACGCACCATCGACCAGCCGTTCCCTCAGGTTGCTCTCATCAATTCCCCCGCTGACCTCAATCAAGAACTTCTTGCCCGCCCATCTCTGCTTCAGCCTCGTAACCACCTCGCCAAGCAAGCTCCCGCCCATGTTGTCCAGCATCACGATATCTGCACCCGCCTGGATGGCTTCATCCGCCTCCTGCTCATTCTGCACCTCGACCTCGATGAGCGTCGCGAAGCTAATCATGCTCCTGCAGAGCTTGATCGCGTTCGTGATGCTCCCGTGTGACCAGATGTGGTTGTCCTTCAGCATGACCATGCTGCTGAGGTCATGCCGGTGGGGATCGATACCACCGATGAGCATGCCGTACTTCTCGACGATGCGGAAGCCGGGTGTCGTCTTACGTGTGCCAGCGATCGTGCCTTTGAAGCCGGCCAGCGCCGCAATGTCGCGGAATCGACGGGACCTTGATCCGTATCGTCAGTGAAAGTAAACACAGTGGTATGCATATCCGGCGTACTTGGTAGCAATGCCACTGCACCTCGCGAGGATGTTCAACGCCGTCCTCTCGCCCTGCAACAGCGACTTCGCTAGTCCGGTGACAGTTGCAACATGCTTGACCTTCTTGAATGGCTCTCCCTCCTTCAAGTGCCATTCAACCCTGCATCCCAGCTGCTTGAATACTTCATCGAAGAATGGTACACCCGCGAGTACTCCGTCCGCCTTGCCGAGAAGGAAGGCGACCTTGGGTGAGGTGCCGACAACGGCTCCGCCAGGGTCGTACGAAGGGATGTCTTCCGCCAGCCACTCGGTGACGAGCGTAGGCAGAGTGGGAGGGAGGAGATCCCGGAAGGGCAGTTCGACCGGATCGGACGTAACGTGCGGATTGGAAGTCATCGTGTTTAACACTAAGCTGTAGAACTGCCGGTAATGGTGAGATGATAATATCAGTCTAGTCAGCCCTTTCGGAAGATCGGATGAAAGGACCCTGTCGGCCATAAGACCACCCTTATATCCGATCACGGCGGGAGCCGAAGCGCTGAGCGTCGAAACGGAAGCTTCAGCGAGCAACAGACGCCGGTCTTGCGTCTATGAAAACTCCCCGCCCACCGCATACAGGCCGCCCGCCCGATTCTCTGCTCGTTTGCGTTCATTGAAAGGGGAGTATAGCATTATCAAGTATCCGATACGAAACACGAGAGAGTTAAGAACGGCTTCTTGTTGGAGAGCCTACAGTAGGGCTGCAGAGGTTGAGATTGCATTCGAAGCTCAGCAGGAAGCAGTGCTAGGACAGTTGCCATACCCGGCATAGAAGCTACCAGTGGACTACGGAAATGGTCACTACATCAACCTGCTGGAGTTGGAGAGGCGAGTGAGGTTGCTGCCGTGCTGTGATGCCCACTTGCAGTTCAGGCACACCTCTTTGTATAACTTGTCTCAAGCCATGGTCCCTTCCAATGAGGAGGTCGGTTCTATGGAAAAGGTCCGTTTCGACGTAGAACAATCGGTGAGCGGTGACAAGATGCCGGTGTTCGCAGGGTCGTCACGACTGAGCATAAGCGACAGACGCCCGAGTCCATGTTCAGCGACAGGCAAGTCCAGTTCAGTTGAAGCATTTGTGCAATAGTCCCTGCCATTCAGCGACACCCATTCCACCATGTTCACGGACTAGGCTCGACGGTGATGGTCGAGTGATGCGCGGCGCATCCCAGGGAGTCGGCGAGACGCGCTCGGAAGACACGTCGTGCCGGAACCGGAAAACGCGTGCTGCCGTCTATGACGCGACATTTGGGACAAAACCCTTTTCTCAAGCACAGATTTGCTTCCTTTTGCCTCCATCCGTGGAAGAACATCCTTATCACTCACTTTGCACGGGACACCCTCGTTTTCCCCTTGATACACTCGATTCTCCTTCATTCTCCACCTACCCCGGCATTCTCATGCATATTTCCCTCAAATTACACGTGGATACCCCGCACTTCACCCTTCTCTCCCAGACTACGTTCCACTCACATCACACGCATCAGTGCATTTGCTCTGTTCTCCCATTGCACCGCCTCTGTCCCGCAGTCCCTCAGCCGTCCTCCTCCCTTAGCAATTCACTCATTTCTCCCGATCTTCGTACTCAGCGGATGACCCCAGCTGCACTTTCGCTACATCCTATTGATACCCCATCGCTCACACTCGTCGATCGGCAAACTCCCGCGCCGAGCGGTGTCAGCGGTCCCGCTTCCTTATCGAACGTGGACCACAGTACTTCATCAAGACCGCCCTAACACGGAGTTCTTCATCATTTCGGTTACTAACCGCTCCTGCGAAAAGACTCCGCCTGTTGCTGTTTTCTCCTCAAATCCTTGCATTTGCCCACGACCCGTCAGCTCCGCTTATTCCCTTCATTTCATTGGTCCGCTCGGATCAGCAGGTTCTCATCAACCCTTATCGAAGCCCAGCCCTGCCCTCTATGGCGCGTCTTGTTTACCATCACAGCTGCGTTCTACTCTCTCCCATACCTCGAACAACTTCCCCCTCTGCTCGTCTTGACTCCCTCTCCTCGACCGCCTTCACTATCCGTCAGGATACACCTTCCCTCTTAGTTCTCCCAAAACTCCATGGCCGATTCCCCGCCTCTGCCGTTGTCTTGTCTGGCATGCCAACATTGTGTTCGCTTCATTTCCGAGGTATAGTGCTGTCATCGCCGTCTCTTCTGATCATCGTTAATCTGTTCTAGTCCAATCCTGAACCCAATCTCTTCCACGCCCAGACCCTTTGCTACTGCCGGTGCACATTTGAGCACCACTACCATCCCAGCGCGTTACGTTTCCAATGCCCCATTTCTGGGTGCAAATATTTCTTTAGCGTCAGTGTGCTCTCTTTTTCTTCAGCTCTGTTCTTACTTCGCCTCCCGTAGACGTCACTTGTCTGGTCCCCGGATACCGCTTGCGAAAACCAGCTCTTAGGCGGCCGCGTGTGCAACATTGCTCATAGCTTACATGTGCCCGGAACTGTTCATCCATCAGAACAGGCTAGGCTCACGGTCAGTACCCAATTTCTTCCTCTCGTTCGTCAACTCACACCGCTTAGCCTCCCACCATTCAGCCCTCTCTCCCTCTCGATATTGCGTCAAATCGGCCAACCATCGATTCTCCCACACCTAATCGACCACCACCGCCCCACCCTGTATTCAGCCCGGTCCGAATGCTCGCTTCCCTGCGTGGCCTTCCCCTTTCTTCTTCATCGTTCCTTGATCGGCTTCAAAGGCCCGAAGCTGAAAACGTCAACTCTACTCGCCTCGCTGCATCTGCACGCCATCCCCCCCTAATCTCTTTGACGTCCTTCCCGTCGTCAACTCGTGGTCGTGGTCGTGGTCGAGGCCGCCCCCCGCGGGCCGGCCGCGGTTCTCGCGCCCTTTCCGCCTCGACCACTCGTCTTTCTCAACCCAGCACGGGATTTTCGCTCGATATCGACACAGCTGCCACGGTTTCTCACTCTGCCCACCCCCAATCTGCTTCAAACTCCACCCGTACTTCCAATAACCGCTGTCAGATTCTCCTTGTTGTTTTCCCGTCACCCGCAAGTTCTCTCTCAACCTCCCCATCTGGACTCTTCACTCACTTGACTTAGCTCCGCGGCGTGGAAGGTCTTTTCCCACGTTCTGATATCGCCGGCCGCATACCTTATGGCGGTGTCGAATCGCCGCGCCTTCGCACTTTATTGACTCGCTTCGATTCCTTGCATCTTCTGCATCCTCTTGATTTGGACACAACGACTTTTACCGACCTCCATATCCGACTGGAACTCGCCCTTCGGCCACATGGATTGCACTTCCCTCTCCCCACCGAGCCAGAGGTTCCTGTGCGCCCTTCGCCTGACTTGCCCACCGCATCATCGGCTTTGACCCCGGGAGTGTTCTATGAGGGGCGACTGTTCGATCTCATCAAACCGGGACGGCGCGTAGACGATCACCCTGGAGATTATGAACCCGTCATAATCGATCCAAGCCAATCAATCCAGCCCCTCTTGAGGAGGAAATATGCTCAATGGCGGAATCCCGATGTCTCTCGGGTGTCTAACTATGGGCGGGACTATCTCGTCTTCATTGGTACGCGCACTCCATCAAGTCCGTCCATCATTATCTCAACGCAGCTTTATTTCTTGGTAACACCCGCAGCTCCTCGTTATGGTCCTATACCCGGATACCTCCCTTTGAACTTAAACCGGCCCCCAGGCCGACATCTTTGCTTCGTCCGTCATGCCCTCCACGGTCTGTCTCACGACGTCCCGGGCATCCCGTACATCGAGGATGCTTGTCTCGGTGCCAATTGCATCGCGCCCCTAGCCCCTCCCGGCCTTCTTCCACACTCGACGTGGTCTTCCCCCCCGACTTCTCATTCAATACTTCGGCGCCGTCATTCCATTGTCCGTCCCCTCCAACTTCTTTACTACCACCCGCTCAATTCTATGTTAGACGCCCCCCTCGCAGTCCCCACCGCATCGTTCAGCCCCTCGCCCTCGCCTCTCGTCTCCATCTTCTCTCTCTGATCCAGCTGTGGATCCAGTCCTGTCTTCTGACCATCTTTCGCCTCCGTCTTCTCTGCATCTTTCGCCACGGCCTGCTCCTGGCAGCCCAGGTCGCCTCGGCCGCTCCAGTCCGCCGTTGTCCCTTCCCAACTCGTTGCGCTCGTCTCCTCGATCTTCACACGCTAACACTCCCAGTCCTCGTCGTGGCACTTCTCACACTACGTCCGACCCACTCGTCATCGATCTAACGCTGTCCGATTCAGACACTGATCACATTATAGTCGGCGGTTTCTCCGTTGATCCCCATTCTGACGACGATGACGACTCACCACGTTAGTAGTCTCCCCCAGTTCTATCCGTCATCCTTTCTCACTTCCGCAGCCTGGCAACCGCCTGACTTGAACACTTCCCATTTTGCTGCGGAGCGCTCGCAATGGCAAGAACACGCTCGACGGCACATCGACCCTCTTCCTCCTGGTCTGACTGGTCTATTTGCCGTTCACAACTATCCCGGTTTTCCCGACACCAACACAGACGTAGCCATTGAGTCGCTTTCTATGGAGATCGCCACCGACTTCTGGGTCCTGCTCCGCGCCGCATTTCCACCTTCTGGGGTATCTAACTATGAATTTATTAATCAGCTTCGCCAATTTCTATCTCAATTGATGCCCGGGGAATTCCGTGTCGAAGTGTACGCTTATGTCTTCTCCATATCCTTTGATATCTCCCTCATCTCTCGTCAGCCTTTCCCCTCCTATCAACCCTTCCGTCCAGGGCCGCGTTCTTACCTCTGGTCAAGGTCCCTCGCGGGTCACCCTACTCTACGTCCTTCAGAACTATCTCACTTTCAGGCCTCACTCTTTCAGACGAACCCCAGACGACTTTCTCGCGTTCAACCCCGCGTCGACCTACCATCCGTCTCATAGTGTGTTCTGGCGTGGCATGGCCATCCTTGCTTCCATCTGGATCTTACATGCGGCGACCCCGCCGTTTAACCTCTCTCCCTTCATCTTCTTTGTTGGTATGTCAACCGACCGCGTTGGTGCCCTCAAGATGTGTGAAGATATCTCCTTCATTCGAGCCTTTGCCCCCAAGGCTGCTGCACTCCTTCTGTCTTGGGATCGCCTAGCCACATTCCACGTTCTCGACCCGTCGCCTTCTCAGCAAGCTGCTCGAGCGCTGCCTCAACATGTAATGCAGGACTTCCGACCTTACTTGGACGAGATGGATGTTGTGAGCCCTCACTGCAGCCGTTGCATCCCTCCTCATGCTTACTCCCCATCCTCTCACCAGGATCTTGCTCCTGATCTTGCTGAAGACCTGTCCGATTTTAAAATTAGCCGTTCGGAACATTCTCGTTTACGTCGTCGTCTTCTGAATATCTTTCTCTTTGGACATTCTAACATGGATTCCTCCAACCCTCAGTTTGGGGCCTTTGGTAGCGGTTCGCTCTTCTTCGATCGTCTTCGCATCGTACGTCTTTCTGCCTTTACCGGCATGCTCTTGCCTGACTTTTCATCAGTTCTATCTCCGGCAAGCTTTCTCTGATTTCAGAAACCTCATATTTATCATCTGGCGCGATGTCACTATCGATGGATCTGAATACCTGCTCGAGCGCGTTCGCTGGTTGCCTGCAGTAGGGGTTCCGAGCGAAGAGTGGTCCGACATCAAAGCTGCCCTCTCTCGCTATATCATGCGTGATGGCTTGCCTACCCTCACGCATTCCGCCGCTTCTGAAGTTCTGCGCGAAGTCTATGCAAGTCAGGAGATCGAGGACGCTCACCCCCATTCGTCATCCGAATGGTCACGACCACATATTCGACGACTGCTATTGAACAGGCTTGTCTTCGGCGTCGAACAGCCACCCGGGCAAGACTCCATTCTGGTCTGACTCTGTCACATTGACCTGCAATTCAATACTCATTCACGCTTTAGATCGAATTAAAGCCTAATCGCACACGCTTTCGTGGTCCTCCTCAAGATTCCTTGCCAACTGAGCACACCACGCTCGTCGCTAGAGTTTGCTTTTCCCGCCTCGTCGTCCAATACGGTACCGCGTTGCGCTCTTCGGCCGTTGCCCAGGACGACGGCGACGAGTTCGACCGCGTCATGATGGCTTGCGTACTTACGTCTACGACTAATTTCAATACCTTTTAGCCCTGCATTCATGTTTCTATGCTTATCGTATTTGCTCTTCCATGCCCCTCATTTTCTTCTCGTTAGTGTATATTCCCCTATTATATCTCCGTACACACCATTTTTCCGTCCTGCCGCCTTCTTGCACCTTCGTACATCCGCATCTTCTTCTGCATAACCAAACCTACTGTGCGTTCTTCTTGTCATTGCCAATTGCACCCAGCGTTCCTGCTATTCTCCTTTTCGGCCAAGCTAGGCTCCAAATTCCCATGATACTGACGCGGGCCAAATGAATTCCCATGATACTCCTCGCCGCCCGAGCTTAGCCCGCAGTCCCATAATCCTATCGCAGGCAGGCAAGATGCCTGCGATGGCCCTGTCCGCCTCGCAACACGGGATTCCCATGATACTGACGCGGGCCAAATGAATTCCCATGATACTCCTCGCAGCCCGAGCTTAGGCCGCATTCCCATAATCCTATCGCAGGCAGGCAAGATGCCTTGTTGGTCCTGTCCGCCTCACAACACGGAATTCGCATGATACTGACGTGCTGTAGACGCACCATACTGCTCTCTGTCCCGATTTGGTAGAATCCTATCGACTGGCATATGCCCGCCATTCTCATGGCCCTCTCAGGCGTGCTGGCATTCCCATGATGCAGAACCGCGCAATATGGGAGAGTTTGGCCTCAACGGTTTGACTTCTTCGTATTCGTTGAACCGCGATGGGGCGGGCTAGTGCTAGATGACGGAGCGGGCAAGTGCTGGATTACACAAACCGGAGTACACCTATACATGATGCATTTAAAGAGGAAAAAGTCCAGCGGCAGAACAGGGCCGTGTTGGTGGTACAGCTTGCATGATGTTGAGAAAACTTAGGGAATGCTCTTGGATCACAATCTGTCTGCAGCCATGACGCGATGGTAGTAGGTCACGGACGTAGGGCCCATCATTGGGGAGTGCGAATCAGGAATAGGCCATGCGAGGCCACCGGTTTGACTGAGCGGTTTACTAGTCAAACGGCAGAAGCACGGCGATGAAGGAACAACATACAAGCATACTTGGCTTATAAAGGACATCACAGCATTGTCCTTCGCCGGATCCAGCTTGGCTCGTGTGCTCAAAACGTCCTTGAAGAGTTCGTAATGCTGCTTGTCGATGTCATCACCAAAGTCTCGTTCCATTTTGGACTTTGCCTCTTGACCGGTGATAGCGTGGAGAGCCTGGAAGATCATATTAGCTACGTTTGCATAGCTGAAGCACAGTCGCATGCATACGACGGATGATGCAATTGCTATGAATGGGTGTGGCATCGGATGAAAAAATTGGGGCCATGTTGCGGCGGAAGACCTGTAGCCGCTGAAAGCCATGGATACCATGATGTTGATGAGAGCATTGCCTTGCAGGGCTTCGATGCCACCAGCCTGTTGATTGGTGAGATATAGCGTCTCACGGAGATGTATCAAAACATACATGGTCCAATTCATAGGCATGATAAAAGGCATCGTATGCATCCACGATGTGAGCAATTGAGGGAAAGTTCGCAAGGTCGGCAGGAGAAGGAACGGAGATATTAGAGTGCTGGGTAATCGACCAATCCTGCCTTAGTGTCTGGAGAGCTGTTTCTTTTCCAACCTTGTACAGCCCGCACATCTGTGCTTGCACCTGAAAGCGGTCAAACAGATGCTGTGGAGAAATATCTTTACTAACCTTCTCGGTCGCAGCTTGGCTCATCGTAAAGGGTCTGTCCCCGCAGCCGTTCACTTGGCGTTTAGCTTCGGTCACGCCGACGCAGAGCTCTGCGCGCAGCGACGGTTCCTGGTATGCATTCAAACATAATGATGACATCACGCCCCAGGAGACGGCATAGTTGGTGAGGTCCATCATCTGAATGACGCTCAACGGTTGCATATTGAGAGAACCAGGCTGTGGGATGTGAGGGTGTCATCCGGACCAATGTAAAGAACACTTACCTTATGGCCAAGGGGGCTGGGATCAACCTGTGGATCATTATTGAGAAGATGTTCTGCGCTCCTAAGTGGCACACGATCGTGGTTAACTTGTCGATTGGTGGCTGTATTGCTGTTCACATCCATTGGTTCGTGCAGAGAAGATGAGTCTTCCTGGTCGGTCGACCAAGCGTCGTCTCCCACGGATGGTGTCGCAGACATAACCGTCTCCGATATGTGCGTGACTTCAGACGTAGCCAAACTCTGCTGCGAGTCCTCCGACCCGCGAGGTACCGGATCGATGATAACCGTGTAAGGGTTCGACCCGAAGCTGGCCGGGGAGCTCGAAGGTGGAGGCTTGTCGGATGTGACGGCAACGATGGGCTGAAAGCAGCGTGAGTTATCCCAGTGCCACAGTAGGCAGTCAAACTCTAGATACCGAGGATAACGCCGCAGGCGTGATGTCGTCAACAGAACAGCCATTAAAATTCATCATCATATCTGTGCTTTACTTGCGGGAAGTTCAGCCTTCTGTAAGGACGACTGGGTGAGCACGAACGGCGTTCTGAACACCAGCGCATACACGCACAGAGGAGGTTGTGGTTAGAGTCAAAATGGCTGATTTGACCGTCTGTAGACGACCCGGATAGCCCTTCTGACTATTGGTGAAGAAACCACTTGCAGTTCGTCCCCTAATAGTGAATGCGACACTGATGAGGCAAAGGGACTCGTGTTGAAGGATGATTGAGACAACAACAGTGAGAGGAGGAGAGACGCGCGTTCCATGTCGCGTCCCTTTGCGCGCGTCTCGTTTTGCAGCCGTTGCTGTCAGTAGCGGAGCCTCATTTTTAAGCTGGATGGTCTTCCTACTGGGGAGACGCCTGATCGGTCTACGTCGAGGTGAACTAATTGGTAAGGAAGAATCGCAGTCATAACAGCACGAATAAGATATGGATATAAGGTTAACGTTGCCGCAACAATGAGGCACAAATCTCGCAAGCACGTCTCCACCTCTCCGTCAGCATGATCCAGTCCGACGCTGTCAAATATCCTTCCAAACCCCGAGCCAGTATACGCTGCTCTCTCGGAGTTATCGGACACCGCAGGGGTGGTGAGTCGATGGTGTTCAATCGCTGAGGAACAGCATCCCCGTTGAGGGATTGTGTGCCACGGATAGCATCGAATCCTGAAATGGGGTTGTCATCGGGGTTAAAGGGTAGCTGCGCACGGTCATGTTCGACGCCAAATCCATTGGGATCTCTGAAGTAATCTTCGTCGTCTTCCATTCGTAACGTGATTCCTCTGGCACCCAGTTGCAGGCAACCCACCAGGAATAGAACAACCGGTCGCTGATTACCCTCTCGTAGTGCGAGTGTGTGGAAGTTCCACTCATTTTGAAAATTGACCGCATCTCGGTTCATATCTTCCAGGAATAGCCAGTGCAGAAGCCAGATATGGTCCTCGTTTAAAGGATTCATTCCGTGATTGGTCTCAAGAGTATAGAAAAACTCAGACCACTTCCTGCCAAAAGCATTTGTCACGTCGACCCAAAGCCGTTCGATGCGCGTATTGTGGATTGATCTTCCCCAAATGTAGGATCCCCGATTTGGCCCTCGATGAGCGACCATCCATTCGGCCACTCGAACATTTTCTCCACCATGATCGCCACGAACACGCGACGGAATGCCGCATTCCTGGACGGCGGCGTGAAACACATCCGCCACGGTCTCTGCTCGGTTGTTGCTGCTCACGCGGATACCGACTACACAACGGGAGAAGCCATCGATAAACGCATGGATAAATATCTTCCATCGGACACATCCGTGTTGTCCGTCGTGATGCCACAAACTATTCGGCCCCGCGACCTTATACGGCCTGCGAGGGATCTGGGTTCGTTCGAAGGTGCGTGGGACGAGGTCTATAGATCGGAGGGCTCGGGCTTGTTTCCATAGAGGGATATATAAACCCAGACTCGTAAGATGACCGTCGAATAATCGAAATCCACAGTCCGGGAAATCGCGGCGCCATGCCAGTGCCAAATACTCCAGTTCTTCGTTTGAAATGTCGAGAGGCGTTTCACGTCTGCCAACCCATTCAAAGCGTACAGTACCATCGGTGAGACTGATGGAATCGAACAGAGGAAGTCCAGGGGAACGGAGCCCAGCATCTACTAGGCGGCGACGGACAGTACGAGCAGACACGCCGAGGGCACGAGCAGTCCTGGCGTTTCCTGTCCACCGACACAGATTGTCTAGGCAGACGGGATCGATCTCGAGACGAGGGCGACCCGTGGCAGCATTTGATTTGCATGTGACAAATTGAGGAATCGATCTGGGTATGTTGTCGAGAGGGGTATTGAGCGCACGGTCGACCTGGCTAAGCATCTCGCCGACGTTATCTTCAAGGGCGGCGACAGTCGGTGCGGGCAGAATCTGGAAGAGCTGGAGAGTAACGATCAGCAGAACCGAGCAATAGGGAGCACAGCTGTTACTCACTGGTCGAACACCCTCCCAGAATGCCAGGATTCGACCTCGTGTATGCTCCAAACAATCTCGGTCGCTGGCATCCAGGCGAATAGATAGCACTACAATTTCCTCCAGCTGTGCGTACTGCTCCGCAACATTGAAAACAGAGATCGGGAGGTGACCTCGACCACGCGAGCTTCTGCCGTGGACAGTTGCCATATGTTTGGATGGAGCACTGTGGGAAGGCGCCAGGGCAATAGATACTTAATCTATTAACTTACAGAATGACCCTGACAGCCGGCGTCATGGTAGGGTTTATATTATGCCGGGGCCATTAGGCAGGGCAGGTCTGGGTCTGGGTCTCGCTTTGAACCCCACGCGCTGCGGCCGGAGGCTATGATAGCACGCCGAGACAGGCCGGGATTAAATGTTTCAGCACACAGCCGGCCTCTACCTTCTCCCGTACAGTCATGCCATTTTCTACACAATCAGAAGGGATAGATTGTTCTTGGGCTCTGGAAAGTTCCTGGAAGTTGGGCGGTGATGACGACAATGCCGCCGAGTTAAAGGTGCGTCGGGCCGCATGCAAGGCCAACAGAGAAGGGGTTGCCCTCACAGCCTGGGAAGACGGACAACGCGTCTGCCTCGGACGCCTCGGCGCTCAAACGAGCGGGGAAGAAGACGAGGAAGAGAAGGGTGCGTGGCCAGAGCCGCTACCGACAGGTGCCCATACTCACCCGAACGGCATGGCGATATAGGCTAGGATGGATCTCACAGTAGAAGAATGGATGAAACTGATCCAGGAGTTGCCTGTCGACCTCGACATCATTGCCCGGCTTAGAAAGGGAAGAACCCTGAGAGGCGGGCACAAAAAGGTGCAAAGAACCGGTAATAGCGCTTCAGAAGCTTGCATACTGATTGGCTGTGATCGATCAGTCCCATGCGCACCAGAAGCGGCTCGACTACACGGCCGATCAGTGGATGAAACGCTTCTTCCCAACGGAGAAGGACAGCCCTGAGAATGCTGAAAACATCAAGCCAATTACGAAGATGGACGACATCGGACAGCGCCTGTCACGAAGGGAGGAAGAAACCCTCAGCACCGGTGCAGGCAATACGGCGACGCGCTTTTAGAACGATGTAGTATTGACAGGGACCTGTATGCGTACTTCCAGCTCTGTACACATATAGCCAATGTGTTAGTCGATATGTAATCGAAGACTCAGTCTGGGACAAGAGGAATCAACGGCGGTGCCTTGCGATGCTGACACTTGGTACTGTACCTGCCCGCGATATGGCTGAACTCTTCAGCAACTGTCGGCATCATGCCGATGCCTTGTGTGTCTAGTTAGAATTGGAGCCCAGGGGCCGAAAACCCGAGTTGTAAGCATGAAGAGCTGTAATCAATCATTACGATACAACGTGTGCTATCCACAGAGCGTGCTGAAGAGATAAGGAGACACGGACATTCAGTAGGCGCGAGGAGACAGATGTCGTGCTACTCGTGTCCGTCTGCCGCTGAATTCTGGGAAGAAGTCCGACAGTCTTTGTTCCACCTTGTTGGGTCTCCAGCTATACACGGCGTCAAAAATGTGGCCTGCCGGAGTACCCTCACAGACGAGCGCACGCTCAGCATCAGTGCGCGCCACACTGTACCCAATAATGCCGGTGGTCTCCAGTCTTGCCCGTGCATCATCGGTCAAGTTCTCAGGAGAGTCCCAGCGACCGCTCTGACTGAGATACCAACTGCGTTGGTGATTCCAGAATCGGATAAGGCGGCCAACAAAGCCACGATGGTTAAGATAAGTACGTCGACTGCCGCTGCCACCTCGGCGATGTCGAGAAAACCAAGTCGCAAGCTGGTCGGCAGTGATCAGACCGTTCCACTCCCCAGCTGAGGGCGCAATGAAGGTGTCGTTTGGAAGCGCAGACGGCATTCCTAAAATTGCGGCCAACTGGAAGAAAAGCCTGGTTCGCTCGACAAACCAACCGATGCACCTAAGAGCCATGAAAGCGTGATCCTCCGGCTGCCCGTTTAACGCTTGATGGATATGGCGAAATGACTGCTCTAGATAAGCCGCGACCCGAGGAAAGTTAGGATCTGCGCTGATCTCCTCATTGCTGGCTCCGTTGGGCCGACGGCTCCTGTGAGCAAAGTGGAAGTCGGATTGGTCGGCTAGCTCGCGAGAATTCACCGCTGGGATGAACGGCTCGGCTTGATGATCGGACCCATCGATCGGTGGACGGGAGCGCGGATCGTAGAAGCCTGATGATACCGTGGATGGCGAGCTGGGTTCGAGGTTTTGATGAGATCGTGCCGTAAGAGGTGGGGACGGCGTAGGCGTAGGGGTAGGAGGTAAGGAGCGTAATGTGGATGTTCGATTCAGGGTATGGTGAGACGCGCTGGATAAATACAGGACGTAGACGACACCTTGGAAATGACGTCGGGGAATCGAAGGAGGAAGGCGTTGCATGAAATGACGAGTGACCATGTGAGCATGCTCCATGGGTTCGAGGACAAGGTTGGTGGAAGTGAGTTGATTGACGAGTTTGTGCATGATGCCGATATATTGATGCCCGGGCACAGAATGCCATGGATTAGGGCTCCATCGCCTTGTAGACGGAACTTGAGCACTCGCGAGGTGAAACGGATTAAAGCGGGTTTTCAAGAACTGAGACAGCTCGTGCTGCCCGACACCGCCGCAGGGCAGGAAAATACGGGGTAGGAGGACTGCGGCCGGGGCGAGATCTGGAAGATCATTTTTCTTTATCTTGGCTCGGGCGTAGACGACGCCATCTTTCGAGTTTGCGTCGAAGAGAATCACGATTGCAGAACAATATTTGGCTGCATGCAGTGGTGAGTATGGGAGGCAGGATTAGAGCATGACACGTACCTCTATGAGGGTAGCTTGAGGTGATACCCGCATCTTCAGAAGGACGATTGGGGGCAGAGGCCGTTATGCGGAGGTTGGGCGGGTGGCGTGGTAGCGCCTGGACGGTGTGAGCACTGGTGGTCCCGCTTCCATCAGGCATTGAAGCAAAGGATGTATGATTGGTAGACGATGCCTGGAAGGCCCCTTCTTCAATGCGCCACGGTGGAGCTGAATCGTCGGTTATCGCAGCACTTTGGTTCGCGAAAATAGGAGAGGTCACTGGGAACTCAAGTGGACGACGCAGGACATCGATTGCAGTGCCGACAGGCACCGCATCCGAGGTTGCCTGAAGCCCAAGGCGACGAGCGCGCTCTAGGGCAAGATCGTGGAGAAGTCTAAAAGACTGTAAGAAAATGTGGGCCGTTCATGCAACATCCGCTTACTGGTTGCTGGCAAGATAAGGAGGAGATGAGTTTGGAGGGAGGACGCTGTTCGGCGGGATGTGGGGGGATCCTATCGGTCGAGGGGATATAGAGGGATGGATAGAGTCTTCCTCGTCCCACGAATCCTCAGAGATCTCGTCGAGAGGTAACAGCTCTTCATCCTGCCTAGAATCCATCGCGAGAGGAGGCGATAGAAGCGCATTTGATCCATGACCAACCGGTAGTGGTAATGTGTTAGGCGATGGAATGACTAGCGAATCTGTGTCGACATCGGCTCCACGTGGTGAAGTCGATGGCGGAGGGCTGTCAGAGGTACGTGTGTGGTGGGGATGATGCGTGAGAGGAAAGCGATGGGACAGGCGGTCAATGGGATATTGATGCCTTAGATCAGGTATACCGCCTAGCTGCAAAGCGAGACTTCTTGTCACAGGTCGGGACCCGGTAGCCATGATATGAGAGACAAGATTCAAGGCGTGAGGAGGGAAGTGGTCGCAGCGCGCTGGAGGGGACTGGACAGGGAGATCGTTATCTGGACGTGAATGGGAACTGGACCCGCCCAAGGGGGCGATCCGTTCCGAAAGCTTCCGCGTCTAGCGCAACGCCGGTTACTGTAGTTGATACTGTACACAACCACCACATTCGACCGAATTGACTTTGATGTACAACAAACATTATGCATCACATCTTTGACATCGCAGAGGTGAAGGAGGAAGTGTACAGATAGCTATCGGCGATGGGGTGCCTCAGGTCGCTACTGCAATATCATAGGAATTCATTTGGCCCGCGTCAGTATCATGGGAATCCCGTGTTGCGAGCAGGGCCATCACAGGCATCTTGCCTGCCTGCGATAGGATTATGGGACTGCGGGCTAAGCTCGGGCGGCGAGGAGTATCATGGGAATTCATTTGGCCCGCGTCAGTA